>MQUG01004016.1:0-35304 GCA_007213375.1 Steinernema feltiae | reverse complement strand
GCCCAGTTTTCATTTCATGCAAAAACTCTTAAAAATTGCCTCAAAATCTCAAGGTTTATGTTTCTCAAAGCAGTACAGTTCGATTTATCGATTGATTTTGCGCTCTCACAACACTCAGATTACTGGACATCAAGACATCAGACTACTGTCGAATCTTACAGAGTGATCGGAAGTTTTTTTACATTGTGTGGCGGTGGAGTCTCGCCACGCGTCAAGGGATTACGTAATCCCGCGTGGCAATGCGATCGTATAAGCGATGCCGTCGAACACACCCCAGCTCCCGTCTGGGACGGTGAGCTATGTCTTGCTAATTAAAGCTAATATTTATGTCGCGAGCATCGCGATAATTATTCGATTGCCTTTGCTTCTGCCCTCGCCACCCGCGCTGACTCATAACGCGCCAGCGTCAGTTTTATGACTTTCCTCTCTGTGCGCCCGCAGCGCACCCGTTTCCTCACCTTTGTCTCTTCTTCGTTTCATCAACGAGCTGAACGGTCGCTGACCGTTCGCTCTCGATAAATTGTGTGTTAATCGGTACGCAACAATTTAAAGCTAATTCTTTGCAAACTCAAACTAACAGACGATTTCACAGTGATTTAACGAACTGAGTGATGTTTACACTTGAGCACATCATGAGAGTCACGATAGGAGCAGTCGTTCTCAGCGGTCGAGCTGATTCAGTATTGATTGGTTCATTGGCTGATGGAGTGTGGCGGAAAGAGTCGGTTTAACGAATCCATCTATATTCTGTGCTGTATTACCTCCTTATGTAATGTCAAATCGATTGTCTCTCGCGTTGTTGCGCTACCTAATTATACGCGAATCTGACCTTTTGGCCAACGGCGTGATTCATTAATTCTACGAACATAGATTTAAAGCTATGTTTTGCGTCGAGTTAGCGAGTTTGGTCGTTTTGATCGATTTTTAGCCGATTTCTGCATTTTGCTGTTTAAATTGAGTTTTTCTCTGGCAGTTGTCTTTCTAAATCTGCTCTTTATGCGCAATATTACGCCTAGCTCGTCTTCGCACTCTGGAACAGCGTTTTTAATGCTATAAAATAACCACAATCTGAGATTTCACTGTCCCTGTAATGCAAATCCTCCGTTGAAAACGTCATTTGCGCGCGTGTGTTCAATAATTTTTTCCGATAGTTAATCACCGTATCGCTTTCAGATCAGTTTGAGACTAAAATGAAGCTCAGAAGCGGAAAGATAGCCAAGAAGCCTCGCCTCGCCAATGTGCCAGACGATTTCGCACTTCTCCCCAACGATATCAAGCGCGACATCATCGATGTTGGAATGTTTCAAGAAAGAAAATTCGATGCCAGAGATCTTGATGATCTGAAGTCTGAAGTCGAAGGATCGTGGGCTGAACACGCAAAGCAGGCGGCCGAAACGTGCAGTTTGCGAAAAACGGAATTGTTTCGATCGAGTTCCGACGAGATGAAACACAGAGCAGCGGAGCTCTACGAGTCTCTCAACCTGAAGAACGTGTATGAGGACGTTTACAATCTTCTGAAGCAGATGGGAACGCGCTTTTCTTGCGTCATCGTGTTTGACTGTAGGGATTACTTGGAACCAATCACGCGTCAAATAGCCGACTTTTTGGATAGGCAGCTAAAGTCCAAATATCTAAGAAGTCTGGTATTGGACAGCAACACTATAATAGGACGCAGGCAGTACAACTTTAAATCCGAGGGTTCTAAGCTTTTTGAACAAGTGAACCTGAACCTTTGCGTCGATTTCGTGAAAAGACCGCAGTTTGAAAAACTTCACCTCGACATGGACGCCAATCTGCCGTTTGAGGTTTTCGAAGAGGCGCACAAGAGCTGGGAAGCCGCCGAGAGGTTCGAAGTCCGCCGGAAACGGATCCGGTCAACAATTTCCAAAGAAACTTTGAAGAAAATGGAAAAGTATTGGAAGATCAGAGTGAGGAAGACTGGCAGTTGTGAAAGCGAATTTCACTTCAAACATCCCGTCCACAGCACGGCCAAAATGAAGTTGAAGGTGAAGGGCTTCCTTCATGATGACATCGAAGTCGGCCTTTCATTCTTGGACTTGTCGTCCAACATGGACTACGATGCCGACAACTGGGACTCCAGTTCTGATGGGGAGGACGAATGAGAATATTTGTGATATATTTCCTGTATTTTTGATTATATGAATAAAGCTTTTGATGATATGAAAGGCGAGAATCGGTCCGGTACACCGTACCGCTTGTTGGCAACCTACTGCAAGCCCAGAGAGTGAATAGAAGATTTGTCTATTTCGGAGCACAGGAAGAACGTTATTTCGATTGTTGGATGCATGTAGAGCAAATAAATCGTTTTCTGTTGTTTTCAGTTAACTTATGATAATCGTTCTCATGAATAACACTGCTAGATTCTCTCTCCTAACTCGTTTCTCTCTGTCTTTTCAACGTTCTCCATCAATTAGTTTATTTCCATTTGTATGCTCGATGCTCTCTGACTCTTCTTAGCATCTGTTATCCCTCGCCGATGGAGAACAATTTCTGTTTCATACGCACATCACGGAGATCTGCTATCACTTCAGGACCGAAACCGTCAAAGACTTCTGCCTGCAGCAGCTCCAAGGTCATCGACGAGCTCAGCAACCTCGTCAAGGAGCAAGTCGCCCCGAAGGAAGCCTGCGATCGCGTCAAGCTCTGCTAACAACCGTCTCTATGATTCTCTTCCATCTATTCTATTAATTCCAATAAACCACTGACAAAACAACTGATTACAAAAACGTTCTGAGTAAACGCGTTTGACTGATTTGACCAAATTTGGAGGCCAGATAAACAGGATCGATGTCAAAGGTTTGAATCGAGTCTGCCTAGGATCAAACGTTCTTCAAATTAACCGTGTAATAGAACTATCTTAGTGCTAAATCTATTGAGCGCGATTTCGCAATTTCCAGTTTATTACAAGAAATTGTTGTAGTTTGTTGTTTGATTCCTCTCCGCGCTCATCGATACCGTAACCACATGTCAATCATCATTTCTCTGTCTTTTCAATGACAAATTCCATTTCGAAAACTGTCAAGGTTGTGTGCATAACTAATGTGCTCGCTCACCCACCGTATTCTTCGCCTCTGATTTCATAAATTCCAAGGTCGGATCCCATTGTTCTCATATTCGAAATGTCTCCTATTTAAGCTCGGTTCCAGTTGTCATTAACGTCGACCCGCTCCACCGAGCGTAATAAAGAGTTGGGTTTATTACTCGTGTTCTTGTCTTCGTCCTCGTCAGCTTCATCGTACACCGGCGAACAAGCCCTTTCAGACTGATCCACCTGAAGCGCTAGCCAACACCTTTTCAACTAAACTGGACGCTCTTCAAACCGGAGATTAGAGCAAACGCCAAATGTGTCATGCTCCATACAAAGCAAACCTTCGATCGATGTCGGCGGCGCTATCGATTGCGTTCGGCTGTACACTTTCGTGTTTGCAAACACTCCACTGCGCTGATGGTTTAATGTGAATTCCGTTGTTTTCAGATACTTGGGTGAATTTTCCTAAATTCAATCAATGTCGAGTGATCTGAGCTTCGCTTGCAGCTACAAGTGAGTTTTTCTCGGTTAATATCAGCAATACGGTTACACATCGACGGCAACCGTCGTATTGTTCAGTTCATCGAGCGTCAAAATCAATCTTCTTCAAGTTGCATTGCGCTTAAAAACGTCTGTTCACTAATCGTGATCGACATTGAGGATAGAAGTGACGAAATTATAGTTGAAGGTATTAAACTACTGGTCATTTGTCTGAATTTTGCAGAACCAAATACCATTGACGATTAGTTGAAAGCAGCTTATTCAACACTTAAACGTGAGTTATTAAAAATATTCATCAAACCGAGTTGTTTCGGATGGAAAAACACAATCCAAACATCCAACCAAACGAGGAGTTTAACAAAGATTTTAGCGCCAAATGATCGATTGAGTGACTCATCGAGCTAAACTTGAAATTTAAAAAACATCTTTTTTTTAATTGTGATTTGGCATGTAGTACATCAAGGTTACTCCTGATAGATGCGCGTTTCGCTTTGATAAGCAAAGTGATGATTTATGTGAAAAGCGCATTTTTAGAATGTAGAATTTAGAATAATTTTTGATTGTCCTAAATGCTGAATGTGGCGAAACGATTAATGTGCCTCTCGTCAACATTGCTTTTGCATAAATTGATAGATTTTTAGGTGGATTTTTTCGGGCTAATAACAGTTTCCAAATTCTGTTTTCTTTATAGACTTTTGCGGTTATCTAGGTTTGGCACATCCAGGTTAACTTTAGTAGTTTAGACTAGCTTTTGGCTTACCAGGCTTCGTAGAGCAACTTTCAGAAGCGTTCAACTGGCACTAAAAGAATACCAAATTCACTAGGCGCTAAGATGTCCTGGCGCCAAGTCGGCATCGTCAAGTCATTCTGATACGTTATGGTTATGTACCGCCGCACTACAACTTATACCACTCACAAATCGCAAATGTTTTTCTAGAGAAACGGTGTGGAAAACCAAGTAGATGGGTTTTATGACGATTTAATTTCAAAGTAAGCTTTTTCTTATTGAAATAAACCATTCACTCTAACCATAATCGCTTTCAGAAAGCACCACAATCCCGGATCAATCAATAACGGTTGATCATGATAAATTCGACATTATTCTCCTGCCCGGATCATCGAGAGGCGATCTACATCTCAGAGATTAAAGTAAGTTAAAAAATTAGTAAATGAAAGATGATGGATTTAGCGGCGATTTAATTTTAAAGTAAGCTTTTTCTTATTGAAATATAGTCTATTTCTCGCGAGCTTGTGCTTGGAAAATGGCATACAACCACGATTTAATTCTACACTACAACACAAGAACCGCTTGCAGTCACATCTCGCACATCTCGATTTGAATGTCTTCGAAAGTAGAGGTGAATTGAGTTCATTGGATATTTTACTAATAACACTTTTAGATTGCTGAACAACGATTGACTGACAAGAGTCGAAAATACTATGGTGCAATTGGACGATTTTTAAGCAAAAGAGCTCTCTCTCTTTTTTGTGAGTTTTACAGTTGTGCAACTCGGAATGCAAATTTAAACCAAAGCTTGATAGTTGATGTGCGCAACCACATAGTTATGCATTTTATATAGTAAGCATTCGGTAGCGCAAGCAAGCAACCGGAGCACGCGTCACACAGAGCGTCACCCTCGATCGACGTCGGTGGCGTTATCTTCGGCTGTACATTTTTGTGTTTCAAACACTCCACTGCGCTGATGGTTCAATGTGAATCCCGTTTTTTTCAGATACTTGGGTGATTTTCCCTAAATTCAATCAATGTCGACTGATCTGAGCTTCACTTACAGCTACAAGTGAGTTTGTCTAGCTGAATATTGTTAAAAATCTTATTTAAGTCTTATTTAAGTTGTATTATGCTCTAAAAAGCGTTCTAAAACGTTTGCTCAACCGAGGACGATTTGTTGGAAGCAGTTTATTCAACAACTAAACGTGAGTCAACCAAAAAAAGCCAATTTAGCCTCAAAATAGTAAAAAAATCGCTTTTTTTAAAAAAAAAGTTTTAAAAATGATTGTCACTGCTCTATTAGAACACAATTAATTTTAACTGATTCAGGGGTCGAATGCCGAATATAAGATTCTTTTTCTGTTTGAATTGAAAGTTTAGTTACTTTAGGCATCGTCGGTATTAAAATTTTGTTTATTTAAAGTGTTTAAGTAAAAGTAAAAGTTAAGTAAAGTAAAGATGTTTGAGATCTTTGAGTTTATTTGTAGAGTTTGTAAACACAGAGTTGGAAACGGGTAGAGAGGAGCAAGACCGTTTGCGTTTGCAGACGGAAACAGAAGCGCTGAGAGCTTAAAAAGCGCAGCGTACTAAAGTAGGAGATGATGGTCAAGGGATGGTCAGAAAGCGATGCAACGCGTTAGTGAGACTGACACAATAGCTCACTGACCAACAAAAGCCAATCAATCTAAAATGCTCGAATCTTTTTACACAGGTTTCAAAGGTTAGCTGCTCGATAACTCGGATAACTATCTACACAAAGAAAAATTTATTTAAAAAAGCAGATTTAAAATTTTTTAAAAATAAAATTAAATTTTAAAAAATTTAAAAAAACGCAATTGCGCCAACTAAACCGAATATGGACCCGGCCATTCGGCTCGGCGATTTATGGCCTGGCTCAATAAAGCTCAATTTGTTTCAGTTCACACAACTTGTATGCGTCCATACAAATCAAACGATTACAGTCAACCGCTCCAATCCGTTTAAGCACTTTATGTGGCTCTTTCTTGTACGCACAACCTATATTCACAATGATCATCTAGCCGCTATATGTGACTATAAATTCCTTTTAAAGAATTGAAAATCTAAACAAACCAATTACGAATCATGTAATTGATTTGAATTATCAGATCTAGCGGGAACTGCTTGTCAGAATTGATCCGAAATGATGGATTAGTGCTAACATACAAACGCGTCATGCGCTGCGCAAACCCCCAAATCGATGCTGGTGGCGTTATCGATTTTCGTTTGGCTGTACACTTTTCTATTTGGTGATTTTTGACTGAATTCTATTTTCTTTAGATTTCTGGGTGGTTATGATTAATTCAATGTCGACTGATCTGAGCACCGTATGCGACCTAACCTGAGTTTTGGCCGGTTGATTATTTACAACAACTCTTGAGTTTAGGGCCGTTTTGTGGCCAAGAGCAAAGCTACGAATAGGATCTGAAAAATTGTCACATGATGACAAAATCCGATGCAAAACTGGTTTTTTTAGCTCAAAACAGGTTAACATAGACTCATTGTTTCATTCTTTTCTATATTCTAGGTTGGATCCAACCAAGGCTTCTACGATTGGTTTCGGACGACCCCGTCTTCTGTATGCGACCTTGTACCACACGTCCCGATTTGGCTTCTGCATTGAAGGTAAATTTGAATTAACTTTAGAGACAGACGATTTCATAAGCCGTTTAGCTCACGCCTTTAGCCCGGCCGGCTAATGTCCACGACGATAATTTCGTCCCAAAAAATGGCATAATTTTGCAATGAAATTAAAGGAGAAAAACTAAATCAATTTTGTTTTGAACATTTGTTTATGTCAGAGCACAGGAAGAACGTTATTTCGATTGTTGGATGCATGCAGAGCAGATAAATCGTTTTCTGTTGTTTTCAGTTAACTTGTGATCTTCGTTCTCATGAATAACACTGTTAGATCTCCATCCTAACTCGTTTCTCTCTGTCTTTTCAACGTTCTCCATCAATTAGTTTATTTCCCTTTGTCAAGTCTTCGATGCTGGATGCTCTCTGACTCTTCTTAGCATCTGTTATCCCTCGCCGATGGAGAGCAACTTCTGTTTCAGGCATCCATTGCAGAGCAAGGCAAAAATGAAGATGAAATTAAAATACAACGATGTGACGAAAGTCGTCAGCGTGACGGTGGAATTTTTGAAAATGCGCAGCGCGCAAGACGATTGCGACAACTATGATTCAGGCATCGATTCGTGTTCTGACTTGGAATGATTGTTAATTTGATTATTTTAATTATGTCTAATTAATTATAGTTATGATTATGTCGTTGTTTGAATTAAATGCATTTTTAAATCTTAGTTTTTCAATTCACCGCCGTATCTTGGCTCTATTCAAAGCTAATCCTTCGCAAACCCAAACTAAACAAATTAAACTAAATATTTAACTACACTGAGTGATGTTTACACTTGAGCACTTGAGAACTGATCTTTGATAGTCTGTTTTTTGGATAATTCCGGCCGTTTCGCGTCATTCTGATGGCAGGAGCGTTTCTCTCGTTCTCATATTGGTGTTTTGTTTGAATTAAATGAATTTGTTGAGCACGTGATACGGGGATTGATAACAGCTTCTTTCGTAGCAGCCATTCTCATCACCGGTCGAACTGATAAGATGTTAGAATGATTCATTGCCTAGCAGAGTAGTTGACAGTGTAGGCTTTGTGTTTGTTTTGTAAATGCTTATTGTCGACTAGCTTTGCGTTGATGCGCTTCTAACCAGCGAGAATGTATTTACGAGAATTGTCAATAACTGATTTTCCTTCAGTGATCGTTCAAATCAATTCATTGACAAACTTGCTTATATTTACGAAAATGACAAACTCGCGCATGATAATTATGATCAAAATCTGACATCGCGACCGTTTCAGACCAATTCAAATCGGATAGTTAAAGTCAGAAATCAGATTGTGTCAGCTGCCGGTGACTAAACGCGTGAGTTTCGATAGTTCGCTTGCACTTTAAGGAGAGATATCTTAGATTATTAGTAGCGAGTTGACCTTCCTTCTCTCCGCAAATTCTTTGTTAAAAATGTCTTTGGCGCGCGTGCGCAGACACACCAGCTTTCCAGAAAGTAATCATTACATCTTTGATCATATCGTATTGCTTTCAGAACAGATCCACGAAACGATGAAACGAAGCAACGTAAGGGCAAACATTGCTCCGAAGAAAGCTCGCCTGCCGAACGATTTCGCACTTCTCCCCAACGAGATCGCGCGCGACATCATCAATGTTGGAATGTTTCAACAAGCAACATTTGATGCGGAGGATGTTGAAAATCTCACTCAAATCGAAGGATCCTGGGCGGAGTACGCGAATTTGGCGGCCGACACGTGCAGTCTGCGAAAAACAAATGCAGCACGTTGTTCACATTGCGAATGTCATGGCGAACAATTCAACGAATTGAAGGCGAAAGCAGCTCAGCTCTACGAGTACATCCATCTGGTGGACGTCTCCGACCAAGTTTACGGTCTTTTTGATCACATGGGAACGCGCTTTTCAACAGTCATCTTGTATGATTGGACACAACGATCAGAACCCGTCACGAGTCAACTGTATCGCTTTCTAGAGAGGCAGTTGAAGTCCAAATTTCTCAGCAAACTTGTATTGTGTGGCGAGCACCCGAGCGGAACACCCTACCGCTTGTTGGCACCCTACTACAAGCCCTATAATCCTTTTGAACAAGTGAACCCGAACCTTTGCGTCGATTTCGTGAAAACACCGCAGTTTGAGAAACTTCACCTTGACGTCAACGTCAAGCTGCCGTTTGAGCTGTTCGAAGAGGCGCACAAGTGCTGGGAAGCCGCAGAGCATTTCGAAGTCCGCCGTAAACGGATCCGGTCAGGAGTTTCCAAGGAAACGTTTGAGAAAATCGAGAATTACTTCAAGATCAGCTTGAATCAAAACTGGAGCGAGTTTCACTTCAAGCATCCGGTCCACAGAACGGCCAAAATGAAGCTGAAAGTGTGCAAACTTTTACTGGAAATCCGCCTCTCTTTCTTGGACTTGTCAACCAACATGTATTACGATGCTGACAACTGGGACTCGAGCTCTGATGGAGATGACGAATGAGAATATCTGTGATTATGAATGATATTTCCTGTATTTTTGATAATATAAATGAAGCTTGAAGTTGAACTTTCAAAATTGGCATAAACAAAGATCCACCTGTCAAGCTGAAATCGCCCTCAATTAGTTCTACTAACAAGAAAAATCTGTGTGTAATCGTAATCAGTAATGTCAGACAATTTGATTACCCACTAACGCGGGTCTTATATTCTTGTTCTATCATGTCATAATGCAAAGCAACAACTAAACGTGTCATTATGCATCTGCTAATTAATCATAATTGTTTTTGAATCTTTAGGTAGTCATCAGCGCCAAGGGAAAATCGCTCACATTTTTCAGTAAAATGTGCCAAATATTTGTTTTAAGCGATTTATAGACGACGTTATTAAAGCGAAATAATCCATAAGCTGGACAGACCGCTTGAACGTTGAAACCTATTTAGTCCTGCACGGAGCACTTGGCGAGGCATGGTGTCGAATGCAAAAACGAATGAATTATAACCAGCTTCCCTCCGCATTGCGTAAAAACTAATTTTCAGTCTTTCCGCCGACTCGTTCCCGCTCAGATCGCCGTTCGGTTGCAATACTTCGGCTTTAAAAACGTTTTGCGGCGAGCGATTTTGCGTCTGATTGCGAGCACTTCCCTGTTCACTTGTTCTCTTGTTTCAGGCGATGAGGTTTCTCATATTCCTTCTCTGCTTTCTGGGCTTCTCTGGAGTTTATTCTCGTTTTGCGGAAAATGTAAAGGCCACCGACAATCTCTTCCGTCTCTCGCTTGGCGTCTTCAACGAGGCTGGCAACAAATCTCTTGTTTCCTCGCCATTCTCTGTCGCTATGGCGCTGGCAAATGTGAATCTTGGAGCAAACGGCACAACTAGCAGATCCGTAGTGTGGTCTTCGGAGGTAATTTTGTTTGACTCAAAACCGTTGATTGCTGGTTGCAAGTGACGCTACCGCATCGATCAACACCTGGTTCAGCGAAAAACATTATACGCTGAAGAACCATCATGCTAAAGAAGTGAAAATTGCTTCTGCAATCTATGCTGAGGTATCTTAATTGGATCAAACTCCATTTTTACACGCAAAAATGGCTTCTGAAATCGATTGCCATCCTCGATGACTACCAAAAGAGTTTGACAGCCACATTTAACATGAAAGTCGAGAAAGTGGACTTTGCCAAGGGTTCTCAGGTGCAACGCGCCAAAATCAACCGATATGTTAACTCAACAACGGAGGGGAAGATTCCGGAGCTTCTTGCCGCCTCTCAAGTCACTCCTCAAACGCGTTTCATCGCTGTTAACGCCATCTACTTGAAATCGCACTTTGCGCCGAGCTTCGATAAGACGCGAACCAAGAAAGCGGCGTTCCACAACGAGGATAAGACCAAAAAACAGGTATTGGAGTACTATAACGCCTTTTTGAAAGCTCTCTTCAGGTTGACATGATGAAAGACACCAAATCCGGTTTCTTTTTTGAGAACAACGACTTTGCCTATGCTGGTATTGGATTGAACCCTGGCTTCGAATTCTTTGTCATTGTTCCCAAATTTGGCTCTCTTGCAAGCTTGAGAGACAATTTCTTGAAACAGAGCCACAGTCTGACAAAAGTGCAAGAACTACTGCGAACTGTTCCCGAGCTCCAAATCGCGATGCCCAAATTCAAGACTGCAGGAGTCTTTGCGCTGGCTGATGTGCTGAAGAAACTCGGAATCACGCAGCTGTTCGGTGCTGACTCTGATTTGACGGGAATTTCAAAGGCTAAAATCCAAATTGACAATCTCATCCACAAGGTCAGCATAATATGAAGTCTCAATTGAGTGTTTCATTCCAATTTCAGGCCGTTATCGAACTGGACGAAGAAGGAATAACCGCTGCGGCAGCTTCTGCGACGGTCATGGAAGGCAACGCGTTCTGCATGGTTGATTGCAGGCGTAAGATCAAGGCCGATCGACCCTTTCTCTACGCGGTGACCTTTTATGATGTCCCTATGTTTGTGGGTCAATTCTATTGAATAAAGCGAGCAGAATAGTTCCTTTTCTCATGCAGATCCTTCCGCGCAATCGTATGCTTTTGAACGGAAAATCGGATTAGTTCCTTCTTGCCTGGAACAAGCGCTCAGTTCACAGGCAAACTCCCCCCAAGAACCTACGATTTTCACGAATTCCGTCCGTTGCCAGCATTTCTTTCCTTAATTTAACGTCTAAACCAATACCAGCTGCGTAAGCGCTGTTTTTGCACCCGAGAAGCGTAAAATTACCCTTAAAAACAAATGCGCTTTGCATACTCAAAATTACAATCATCGTAAAAATTAGTCAGCGTTGTTGCCAAAAGCTACATGTCACTTTGGTTTGAAATAAGCACCTAGAACAGTTCTGGCTATTTGGCATTGTTCTGACAACTGTAGCCTTGATGTCCTAGACGTGACATTCACCTCTTCGTGTTGCCGCGACTCCCAGGACCATTGCTATTGTGAACGTGTTGTCAAAACTGGGGCATTTTACTGAATTGGTGGCCAAAGAAAAGATGCCCTTGTGTTGAAATAGACCCAATTGATTCTGTCACTGAAAGCTCGTTTTTAGGGATGTTCGGAGATGTTCTCAAGATGTGCGCGTTGATCTAGCTCAAAAATCCATAGTTTAACGAAAAATAAACATTTTCGTCGACTCTCAGCCATTGGTCCACTATTGTTGGCATGGCCGTGAAAAGACTGCGCCGATGACGCTTATGATGGAGATCAATGGTGATCATTCGATGGACACATTGACATTTACAAAAGGTCCTGTTGCTATTATTTCTAGTTGCGGGAAAGAGAAAGAGAAGCCTCGTCCGTTGGTGATTTATTTGGAATTGATCGGTTAGCACCGATCGGCGCCTGTTACGAGGCACAATAATAGGGCGGGAATGGCTGAGTCAGATGGCTAAAATAGGGAGCGGGGAGCAGTTGAGTCAATCACGTTAGCTCGCGATAGAAATGTGTGGATTTGCGGTGCTAAAATTTTCCGTTTTGCATTGCTTTGAACGCATAAAACTGCACATTCAAAATTCATTTTACCCAAAAAATGGATCGCCACAGAGAAATCTCCAAAGTCGTCGGCGACAGTTTGGAGTTGCTCCTCAGCATCCCCACCCACCGGCAAAAAAACGAGATCTCCATGATTGATCAACTACAACTACAACTCAGGCAAACTGTCAAGCTTCTCTGCACCCATCAGGACTACACCGACCACTTGCCGAATTTAGCCGACAATTTTGGTCGTCTACCGAACGAAATCGCCCACGACGTCGTTGAGTTGGCATCATTTGAACAACAACATAACTTGGGAAATCTCGCGTTAACCGATGGTTCTTGGGCTGAATTCAGTCAGCTCGCTTTAAACGAAAGTTCTTTGCGCTATAGTTTGATTGAGTTTGATTGCTTGACCGATTGCAACCAGCTGAAAGCGACAGCCCCAAAACTCTACGAGACTTTGCAATGTCGGTATATTTCCGGAAATATGCTTGCAATTTTGGATTCATTTGGAACTCGATTTGTGTCCGTCAGCTGGTATCAGTCGACCTATTACGACTATAAGATGCCAAAGCAAACTGAATCTGAAAAGCTTAAAGTGATTAATTTTCTCACGCGCCAGTTGAAGTCAAAGTATCTCAGAATCTTTTCGTTAAGGGAAAAATATGAAATAGTTGAAGCGCTGAACGAACATCTGTTAAACTTCGTGCAAAGACCCCGATTTGAAACACTTGTGACGAATTGTCAGTGCGAACTTCCCTTTCAAGTGTTCCAAGCGGCGCATAAGGCGTGGGAAGCGGCAACGCATTTTGAAGTGCGCCGAAAAGTGATTTACGCACAAATTTCTGGAAGTACGTTGCAGGAAGTCAGGAAATACTTCAAATACCGAAATACTACGTTGCGAGTCGGCTACAACACAATTCGCCTGCGACATCCTGTTCATAGCACAGCAATCGCAGTCTTGAAAGCAAAGAAGGA
This sequence comes from Steinernema feltiae, assembly GCA_007213375.1. Classification (NCBI taxonomy): domain Eukaryota; kingdom Metazoa; phylum Nematoda; class Chromadorea; order Rhabditida; family Steinernematidae; genus Steinernema; species Steinernema feltiae. Next base: position 21,954 of record MQUG01004016.1, on the reverse strand, counting down.
TGATCGATATATTTTGACACTCGAAATGACCCTTTTTTGTCTTGAGAATGAAGATGATAGCGACGAGAGTTTGAATCAAGCGATGAGTCGCGTTGAGCTTCTCAAGCTAGCCATCCGTTAATTCTGTTGTTTTGGCGTGTTTTTGATGTTTAATGGTTAATTCTGAATGAAATTTCGATGTGACGCGCAATCTTTCTATTCCGCGTTTGCTCGTTCAATCTAGAAGGTTTTTAGTTTTGTGCGAATCAAACGTCTAAATCGCCTAAATAATGGCAACAGAAGTCAGATGATTGGCCTAATTTAGTCTAATTCTCATCGAACGCGTTGTATTTTAATGAATCCACTTCCAGTTATGATCCGCAGAAGCGGCGCTTTCGATTCGCCGCTTCTGTTCATTCTCATCAAAGTTCATCAACTTTTTAATACCGGGCGCGCCTGCCATGCTGGACTTCACGGAGAACTTTCGGATTCTGCCAATTTTGGGCTCAATCGATAGCCCATAATCTGCTGCCCATAGTTGGGAGTAAAATTTCCAAAATACATCCTGTGCTCCAATTTTTCAACCAAACGAGGAATTAAGCGCGGAAATCCACCATTAAGGATCTATTTCTCCGCGCACAAGATGTATTTTGGGAATTCCTACTCCAACTATGGGCATCAGATTCTGGGCTATCGATTGAGCCCAAAATTGTCAGAATCCGAGAGTTATCCGTAAAGTCCATTCACTTGCGAGCGTGCCAAGTGCGTTTGGGACTCACATATGGTGACAAAACAAGTATACCGACGATCTAGGGCTCATTCGATTCGCCTTAATGCGCTGAACAAGGCTGCACTTTTAGATTTTGTATTTGCTTCACCAAAATTGAGCAATTCAACACGCGCGGTTTTTGTCCAGACGGACGGACTGACAAAATAGCGATTTCCGCGTGGGACCACAAACCCCACAATTTGACTTTGCCTATACCACTAAATCGATCGTCGCGATCGCTGGTGGCGCTTGAAAGTTTCAAGCACCACACTACAATGCAAACCGAACAAAAGATGACGTCATGCCTCTTGGTGCTTGAAAGCGCCTCATCGATCGATCGACGCAAGCGAGGAAACAAAAAACGCCGCAGACGATCGCGTCATCGATTCAATTTCGTTCCGCTCGCAACATTTCTCCCCCCAACTGACCTCGTTTTATTTGCAGATGCTTTGGTAATTGGCCTACCGTAACCACTGTCGACTGCTCTGAGCTCCGCTTTTAATTGAAAGTAAGTTTCCGCTTCGCTGTCTATCTTGACATAAGAAGACGTTATTTTGCAGACTGTTCAACTTCAAATTCACCGTTCACGTTTATCGCAATTGTGTGTGAGTTTATCGTTTAATCAGTTTAACTGCATAGTTTAGCAAATGGTGAACCAACTTTTCAAGTGCAACAAGTGCAGCGATCCAATCAACGAGAAGCTCTGCGGAACGTGCATTGTCCGCAAGCACAAGAGCCACATGGGCCAAGTCGTTGAATTGGAGTTTGCAAACGAGTGGGACAAACTGATTGCGATCGAAAAAGGAGGTCATGATGGAGGGTTAACATCAACGCCAAGTTGTAAGTATGCTAACCGTCATTAGTTTATACCCACTCATTCAAGAAAAAACAGACTTAAAGAAGCATGTACATTGCTCAAAGATAACCTCAGATTTCTCTGGCGATACAATTATTGAATCCGAACATGAGCTTTGAGTTTTGCGTTACTCAAAATTCCGAAACAAATTGAGCTTTGATTACTGATTAATTACTGCGAATTTAAGTTTTGAGTTTCCGCTTGCAACCCATAAAAACCTAAAGTTTTTATTGAATTTTAAGCTTTTTTAATTTTTAATTTTGAGTTATTACTGAAACTGAAAACTTTTTTTTAATTTTTTCATTTTTTTTCTTGTTTTAAATTGTCCAGTTGACCTTTTGAGAATGCAGCAAGCCCCTAATTTCAGTATTCGTTCAGCGTAGTGTGCATCTAATGCTTGACTTTGTTTCTCTGAAATTGGAAACTGAGCTAATCCGACAAGCAATTCTAGGTGAAACGAAGAGCCTCGATGTGGATCGATTCTTCAATCGTCTACCGAGAACGCTTTAAATGGAGCCGGAAGTCGTAAGTAAAAAAAAACTGTGGATTGATGATTTAACCCTCTTTTCATATTTGCAGCGGTTGCGGGAGATTCGAAAGAGCAACAGAGTGTTAAAATGAGTCGGATTTCGAATTGGCAACTTGTACTGTAAGTCAGGTAGTTCACGTTCTGGAATTTGGAAATGAATTTAGAATTTAACAACAAGATGTGCGATTTAAAGCAGAATAGAATCCAAGGACGATGAAAAGCGCGTCTTTTGCTTTCTTCTAACCAAATGCGATTTGCAGGATTATAAACTAGCAGGTAGTTGATTAATCTGTCGGTACGATAGCTATTCTGCAATTTAAGGTCGAGTTTGTTCTTCAGGTCATGATGGAGGGTTAACGGCAACGCCAAGCTGTAAGTATGCTAACTGTGACCTTATTTAACCTTATTTTCCTTGTTTCAGCAGTTTCCAATGTGGAAATCTGCATGGTGCTTGCGATTTGTAAGCTAATAGAAGATCTCTCCAGGCAGTTAGCATCATGCAGCTATAGCCAACACTGTGGGGGATGCTGTGCGATTTGAAATTCTACAACACGACAATTTTGGTAAATTGTAAAGTCAGAGTTGTAGATCCTAGTCTATAATTCAGCTCTCACGCCTGGACAGAACGGGCATTGACTATGTTATGTTTTCCGGAGAGCAAAACGGTTCAACTACTGCCGTAAGTTAGCGCAAATGTGTGAGGAAGCAAAATGTTGTGCTATAGGTGCCGATGTACGATCTACCAGGGAAACTCGAAGAGGAGATTGATGATCCTTTTCTGGAGCCCCTTACTGACGGGGACATGGCAGCGGTCTGCCGAAATCTCTCTCCTTTCGAAGGGTGGGAAGAGTTTCTGGGCGAGACTCTCGGAGTTGATGCTGATTGTGGTGCCGCGCCGCGAGCAGTTGACCTCACAGCTCTGGGCCTGTAGTCCAGAAGCCATTCTGTGCTGACAAGGCGGTTGGTGGCGCCGATCACGTGGAGCGTGGCGGCAAGCAAGCCATCAGGAAGAAGAGATCGCGGAGAACCAAACGAGCAATCAAGAAAAGCAGGAGCGTACAGTCTCGAAAGGGTGGTCGCCCTTTGATGCTGATGTCGCTTAGCGGAGATGAGTTGCTGTCATGCTGGACGTGCCGGCAGATGCGCTGGCCGGTAAACAGGTGCCGACTTCGCTTGGAGTTGACCTCTACTCCTTAATTTCAGCACTCGTCGATGTTTGCATCATCTATGATGGCGCTGTATCCGAGAGGAGTTCAAGTCTGGCGGTTTAACACTGGATGAGGGTCTGGACTGACGGTCGCAGCAAGTTTATGAACGAGTCAAGCTTCCCTTCTGCGGGTGCGGAAAGTCATGGTCTTCTGCTACGAAAAACCCTCCTCAACGAGATGAATCGGAGTCGTACTAAGGGTGAGAAGATAGCGTGTCGTAGCTGATCGCATGGTTCTCTTTCAGAGGGTCCGGAAATGATTTTTGGGTCGAGGGTCATCAAACTTTACGTCTGCACTTCAAAGAGCATGCAAATGTTGTGATTAGTGAACGTTTTCTGAGACCGAGTGATCACAATGAGAGTGGTTATAACTTATTAGTAAAGAAGTAATGTTTAAGACGTCCATTTCTACTGTAGAGAGACAGCCTATCACACTCTCGATGGTTAAAGGGTGGTGAGAGGAGGGGGCAGTCAAATATGAGTCTATAGTGAGCTAGCTTTAGATTGAAGGATGTACTTATGCGCTGGTCTAGGCGTAGGATTGTCCGTAATTAAGTCGCTGTGAGTTAGCGCTGGGCCTACAGGTTCGTTGCAAAGCTTAACTTGATTTTGTGAACTTTCTTCTCGTTTGCTGCGGAATTATCGATGGACGATAACGTTAAGTATTGATCGTTGATTGGAATTATGCGAAATTGGCCCATCCATGGGGCTCTTCTGAGTTTGCGCGAAAGCCCGGGTTTTGGTCTTTCATCTCTGAAGAGTACTCTATCGTCTATTGCGAGTGGTCGATCAACTGCTTTTTGGTCATAGTGGGCTTTGTTAACCTCTCTCTGGTGAGCTGCCTCATCTCGAGCTAATTTCCAGGCTGCGCGTAGGTTGGTGACCAGCTCGATTTTGAACGCACTGGCATCGGTGCCGTTGAAAATAGCGCGGGATTTATCTGTGAGTGTGCGCTCAATGGGGAAGACAGGATCGCGCTCACATTGCAGAAAAAGGGTGATTCAGCAGTGGAGCTGTGAGAGGTGGTATTGTAACAGAAGGTAATATACGGAAGGAGCGAGTCAAAGTAGGATTGGTCTGGTTGAACGTACTTTTGAGTTCGTTCGCTTGAGTTGAACGTTCGGAATGTGCGCTCAACTGCCGCGTTTACAGTATGATGATAAGGGATAGAATAGATTATTTCTATAGATAGAAGCAAACAAAATTCGCGAAAAGCTCGTTTGTGAATATTGAAGCGTTATCGCTGAGAAGTATCGCTGAGAATTAATTTACAAAAGGTTCCGTTGCTATTGTTTCTAGTTGCGGGAATGTGTGGATTTGCGGTGCTAAAAATTGCAGTTTTACATTCCTTTGAACACATAAAACTGCACGTTCATCATTAATTTTACCCAAAAATGGATCTACAACTACAACTCAGGCATACTGTGAAGCTTCTCTGCACCCATCAGGACTACCACTTGCAGCCGAATTTAGCCAACAATTTCGCTCGTCTATCGAACGAAATCGTCCACGACGTCGTTGAGTTGGCGTCATTTGAACAACAACATAACTTGGGAGGAAATCTCGCGTTAACCGATGGTTCTTGGCTGAATTCAGTCAGTTCGCTGTAGACGATAGTTCTTTGCGCTATAATTTCATCTCTTCCATGACCGATTGCAACCAGCTGAAAGCGAGAGCCCCAAAACTCTACGAGACTTTGCATTGTCATGATTTTTCCGGAAAAATGTTTGCAATTTTGGATTCGATTGGAACTCGATTTGTGTTTGTCAGCTGGATAGCACCGTCAAAGCAAACTGAACCTGAATCGCTAAAAGCGATTGATTTTCTCACGCGCCAGTTGAAGTCAACGTATCTGAGAGCCTTTTCGTTAATGAGAAAAGTTCAAAAAGTTGAAGCGCTGAACGAACATCTCTTAAACTTCGTGCAAAGACCCCGATTTGAAACACTTGTGACGAATTGTCAACTTCCCTTTCAAGTGTTCCAAGCGGTGCATATGGCGTGGGAAGCGGCAACGCATTTTGAAGTGCGCCGAAAAGTGATTTACGCACAGATTTTGGAAAGTACGTTGCAGGAAGTCAGGAAATACTTCAAATACCGAAATACTCGGCTACAATACTCGGCTGCGAGTCGGCTACAACGCAATTCGCCTGCGACATCCTGTTCATAGCACAGCAATCGCAGTCCTGAAAGCAGAGAAGGATCGTCAATATATTTTGACACTCGAAATGACACTTTTTTGTCTTGAGAATAAAGATGGTAGCGACGAGAGTTTGAATCAAGCGATGAGTCGCGCTCGAACTCACTAGCAGAGCATTCTGTTAATTCTGTTGTTTTGGTGTGTTTTTGATGTTTAATGGTTAATTTTGAATGAAGTTTCGATGTGACGCACTCTCTCTATTGCGCATTTGCTCGTTCAATCGAGAAGAGAACAAACATTCAACTAAATCGAAAATTCTTGATGATTTTCTTTCCAGTTTTGTGCGATTCGAACGTACGATCGCTTAAAATCTTCATCTTAGACACCAACGACGTCTTTCGATCCGAGCGTTTTCGCTGTATATTAAGTTTGTAACGGGAAAATTTGGAAAATCTGGTACCCAAGCAATGTGTACCAAGTGAGCAAAACGACCTCTATTTTGAAGTCGTGAAGAGATTGGTTTTTGAAATTGAAAAGTTCACTCGACTTGCAAATTCTTTCATAGCGAGCCCGCGAAGCGAGTGATTGCTAACAGTAGGCTCCAGCGAGCAAGCGAATCAACTACACAGCGTGTTATAGAAGCTTAACTAATGACTAATTCGACTACTGTATCTGAAGTGAATAAATCATTGAACAATGCACTACATTCGCATGCAGTAGAAAAACCAATAGGGCTTTCCATGTCATTCTTCCATTCGGCGATACTCTTATCGTAGTCCCAACCGATCGATCTTTAATCAACACCGGCGGCGCAATCAGTAGCGTTTAGCTGTACACTTTCGTGTTTGCGACACTCCATCGCTGTGACGCGTCTCCATGAATTCTCTCCATTTCAGATTCTTGGGTAATTCTTCCATAATTTCCTCAATGTCGACTGCTCTGAGCGCCGTGTGAAAGCAAAAGTGAGTTTTGTGAGACTGATTATATGTATAAACTAGGTTTGTTTGGTTTAGACAAGTTCTGGCTTATACCAGTAGCTATATTCAGCGATGCTTGACCACGTTAAACCATAAGGAACTAGCGGTGGTGATTCACAGTGGAACAAAACGATAAAAGTAAGTGCTGTGTTTATTAATAAAACTTGAATCGAGTCTAAAATTCGGGTAGCTTGCAGAGCGTGAAAATCTGTGTGAATACGCTGAATAAAGTAAACATAAAAATGAAGTAAATTTAAGTCAAATTTCTACGCTCAGAACAAATTAATCTTTCAAAATGTCAATACATTTTTCAAGCGATTTGTTTGTGCGATCATTTGCAAGCATTGCGGAGTGAAGTCGCTATTTCGTGTTTCGTTGCGTGTAGAATGCTCGTGCGCTTGCAGCCCTCACTAGAAAATGAGATTGCTGCACAACAGCTCAAATGCACAAGAAATTCACAGAGCAGAAAACGAGCAAGCAGTCCTTACGTACAGATTATGTCGCCTTATTATTTGAGCCACCATTTAAACTCTAAATAGTTTGATTTGGGTACAGAATTGTGCTTGACGTTTCCGTTGCACACATGAACTAACGGCGAACCAGTGACATTTAGGCAAATTCAAATTTGAAATTTGAACAACGAGCCCATTTGCGTGTTGAAATTTGTTGAAAAAGTTGAAATATAATTTAGATTCGCACCTCTACAACGCTTAAACCGGACGAATTGGTCAAAACTGACCGGCGAGTTGCGACTGAACTGTCTGCAAGAATCTTTAGCAAATTGCACGTTTAGAGCTATTCGGGACTATTCCAACGCTACGAGTACAACTCCACAACAATTATAATACGAGAAATTGCAAAATTCGGAGCACGATGGACTGGTAACCTACACTCGCTCCACATGGCGTTGTTATTTAATAACGAGGTAGAAAAGTTGTTAGAAAAGTTTATACTGTTGCGATTCTTAGCGATTTTAGACTGCAGCATAACGACCAAGTGATCAATTTTACAAATCGGAAGTTGCATACGCAGACATCCGATAGGATCACAATGTTGTTAATGATCTGGGACAAGCGTTACACGACCTGCAGACCTGCAATGAGGCACAAAGTACGATTAGTACAGGTAGGCTTTTTAAAAACAAACATTTGAAATAACGTAGTAATTTTCAAATTCAATTATTAAAAACCAGCTTAAAGTAACGCTATCTTGTATGAGCGAGCAAAAATCAGTGATTGAACCCCAACTACTTGAAAACATTTTAGATCTACCAACCAACATAAATCCTTCGACTCCATCGGAAATCGACTGTTTGAAAGCAAAATTTGTCCCGACGATTTGTAAAAATCAATCACCATTCAAACAAAATTGGACTTTGAATTGCGATGAAGGTTAGTTTTGCTTTGTTTGTAACCTGACTTGAGTGAACTTAACAAAACTATACATAGATTACATAATAAGAATTGAAATAAGCACCTAGAATAGCTAACGATTAAGTCACATGGATTTGAAACGACATCGAGAGAATCAACAACGATCGTTGGCGTACAATTTAAAGGTTTCAAATATCAACCTAAGCAACATTACAAGAAAAAAACTTTAATTAAAAATTTCAAATTTCAGGATTTTCCAAGGTCCATTGTTCAAAGCGATTTGCGGAACCATCATTTCGTTTTGATGATCTGCAATTGGCAAGAATCGAAAGAAAACGACCAAATTAACTGTCCGATTATGTGCAATTCAAACGTTATCATGTGCTGATTCGAACACAAATAAATGATAAAGGTAAGAACTCATTGGCTGGAACGAAAAACATGCTTTTGTATTTATCAATCCTTGATTGTGGCGCCAATTTGTCGCACATTTTGAAAATCCTTAAATTTCAGGAATCTCAATGAAACTCTGCATGACGACCAATAAAACACGTTCGGTACTCCACGAATCGATGATTTGTCAGAATCGGGTTAACCATTGATGTAAGCAAATATATTTTAAACCGGTTAGTAATTAAGGTGCTGGTATTAAAACGTCTAATCGGCTTGATCGGCTTAATTATCACTGTAAGTGAGTGTGCTTTCAATGTGCACTTAACCGATTAGTGATCAGAACGTTCGGAGAGGAAAATGATAATGAATAATGAGAATTGTCAAATTGTCATTGTCAACTGTCAAAAAAACGAATACATTTCCTACTTCGATTTGATGAAAATCGACAAACGCACGCTCGACACACAGCCTACAAGTAAGCATTGACAAAATCAAAATGATAAATTAATATTTTCAGCACGAATGTTGAGTTTCAAGAAGCGAAAACATCGCCAGATTGGGGATTCAACATTGCGCGATTTGTTACACTTCATCGAGTGTCAATGAATCTTGTCGCGACATGCGGTTGTGTAGATCATGATGAATCATTTGTGCTTAAAGAACATAGAGCTTTGTCTCTGACATCTTTATTTTGGAAACATCATCGTGTCATTCTCAAGAAATTTGCACAAATAATTCGGATGGTTAGATTTTGAATTCCGTCTTTGAACTTGCGTTGTCAGCCAAACACATCGACAAACCAACGATCAATCAGTTGACATTGTGCAAGTTCTCTGGCATCCCTGCACACTTGATAGTTTCAAGCACCACACTACAATATAAACTGAACAAAAAATGACGTCATGCTGACGTCTCTTGGTGCTTAAAAGCGCCTCATCGATCGATCGATGCAAGCGAGGAAACAAAAAACGCCGCAGACGATCGCGTCATCGATTCAATTTCGTTCCGCTCGCTACATTTCTCCCCCCAACTGACCTCATTTTATTTGCAGATGCTTTGGTAATTGGCCTACCGTAACCACTGTCGACTGCTCTGAGCTCCGCTTTTAAGTGAAAGTAAGTTTCCGCTTCTCTGTCAACGTATCTTGACATAAGAAAACGTTATTTTGCAGCCTGTTCAACTGCAAATTCACCATTCACGTTTATCGCATTTGTGAGTTTAGCGTGCTGTTTTAATCAGTTTATATGCATAGTTTAGCAAATGATGAACCATTCGAATACATTTCATCAATTTTTGCATAGAAAAGGAACAGCATGACCGCTGCAAAGCTTCGGCTGACTGCGATTTTGTCTAAACAAAATGCAAATAATTAAATCAAATTAACTTCGACTCACGTACGTTTTCAACCGTTTATTGTTTTTCAAAAATAATGAAATAATTCAAGAAGGGCTGGTATAAGAAGCCTTCTCCGCTACGGACACAAATTCCAATGCCCGTTTGCCGTTTTCCGTGCGCCACGAGGCGTCCGCTGTCCACCAACTACGCTCTCATGGGTAAGCGCTACAATGAGCCATGTTTAACTATACTAAACATCCACATTTTCCAGACATTCTCGAGGCCCAAATACATGACAGAAGAGTCGACGTCCGGCGCAGCGGGCGAATCCCACATTTCCTGCTCCAACTGTCGCGAGACGCGAGTCATTGTATTAATTCACTCAATAGTTTCCTTTCCATCGCCTCCGCAATCATGAATAATGTATTATCTTTGTCTGCTAAGGGTATATATCGCGCTTTTGGTTCTGTATAGTTTCAATAAATTGTGTTTCTCTACCTGACGGAGCACAACATGCCCGCCGAAACAGGACTTTCCATGCCTGCCGAAGCAGGTTTCCATGCCTGCCGAAACAGGACTTGCAGCTGAGTTGTCTGCCGAAGCAGGAGAGCCGCTCTGATGGGCGGCATCGCTGGGAAGCACTTGACGCTGTTGCTGGTGGTGATGATTTTGACTCATTCTGGAGCTGGAGACGTCGAACAACCGATTCTTTACGAACAAAGAAAGCAAAAGAAGCCGGGCTCCGAGCTCTTGTCTAGATCGACCGATTTCTGAGCGGCAGCGTCTTTGCGGCAGCAAGGATTGCGCGGTTCACATGAGATGCGGTCTTGCCGATGCAATATTCGTCAAGAATCGGTTGTTCGTCGTCTGCAGCTCGTCAAGTGCTCCCTAGCGATGCCGCCCCCAGAGCGGCACTCTTGCTTCGGCAGACAACTCAGCTTCGGCTGCAAGTCCTGTTTCGGTAGGCATGGAAAGTCCTGTTTCGGTAGGCAACATTCAAAGTCCGCGAAATGTAAAGTTGCGTGAAAAACGTCAACAAGAAACGCGAGAACAAGAAGATGAGAGAACGAGAAAGCGAAATGAAGCTGACAGAGCACGACAGAAAACGCACTCTTTCTAGTGCGCGGTTGCTCGTTCAATCAGAAGGTTTTGTTTTTTGTTTTGTTTCTAGTCTTGTGCATTCAAACGTACGATTGCCTAAATAATGGCAACACAAGTAAGCTGATTGGCCAGTCGCCCGAAGTCAATTTATATTGAATGAATTTTGAACGAATTGAACGACAACATTCTTAAACTTCAGGTTTATTTTGGAATCAAAGTAAATACTGATGCTGGAGATTGAAAAACTCCAAATGGACGCCGAAACAGTAGTGACACCACACCGGCGATATCGCAATCTTCATTTTCGCGCTGAGATTAACAGGATGGCTCCGCTCGAGAGGCTTCCAATCGCGGTCTCGTAATTGCAGTCTTGAATTTTGATCTTCAGGTAATCCTCCAATTTCTCCAAAGATTCTGTTGGAATGAATCCGCGAATGACTTTGCGGCGGACTTCAAAGTGCTTCGTAGCTTCCCACGTCTTGTGCGCTTCTATGAAAACCTCAACCGGGAGGTATATTCGTCGATACAATGATTCCATTAGCTCTAGTTTCTGAAACTGCGGTCTTTTCACAAACTCCAAAAAGAGTTCATTCAGCTCTTCGCATTTAGATTTTCCGCTAATCTTCAACGTCCTCAGGTATTTCGATTCAAGTTGGCGCTTGAAGAAACGCATTACTTGGTCACATTCCGATTCGCTGAGTTCGCCAACGTCATCCCAAATGACGCTTGAAAACCGGGTTCCAATCAGCTCGAGAAAAGAAAGATAAATGTTTCCTGTAGTGCACCAGATTACGATTTTCCCGTAAAGTTTTGGCGCCTTGACTGTCAGCTTTTCGATTCTTTCAGCAGATTCCATCGTAACAATGGTGGACTGTAAATCGCCGGTGGCTCTCGCAAACGTCGCCCAGGATCCTTTGATTCGGGCTAGTTGCTTCAAGTCCACAACGTTCAACTCCTCATCGCTTCCATTGTCGTCTAGTCCAAAGGCTACAACGTCGCAGGCAATTTCGTTGGAAGCCAAGCAAAATGGTTGTCCAAATTCAATGTACTCCGAACTGATTTCGTGAGGCGCGGTTTCTTGATGGCCATTTCCTGTGCGGTTTGGTTTTTGCGTTCTGTGCGTTTCATAGCCGAGTTGAGGGGCTGACTGGGCGAAGACAATCTGTGCAGTGACGACATTTATGCACTAAAAGCAGTGCGAATAAGCAATGCACACGTGAGAAGCAATGCTTGATCGAAGGAGCCAGAATCCGAACAAAAGGGTGTAAAAAACGACTTTTTAGGCTTAAAATGAGAACTCCTCCCGAATCTTTTCGAATCGCAAACTCCGCACAGTTATGAATTAGAACCTCGCAAACAAATAGAAAAAACAATTAATTTCGATGTCCCTTAAGCCAATTGCAAATCTGGTCCCCCAGGTCTCATCATCTCTTCAGCACTGATTCTTTCCTGAGTACTTAAAACCTTCGCTAAAAATCAGATTTCTATGTGGAAGAACTGAATCAAGCCAAGAAAAGGATTTATTGGACTAAGCAGACAAAATCGCATAAAACAACCAAACACTATCTAGTATAATAAAGTCACACGTCTACTGCAACCGTCGTCTTCTTCAGCTCATCGAGTATATCCCAAATCATACAACCTTCGCAAAGACCAAAGCCAAAATTCAAACAAAAATTTACAAGCGTTCTAGCAACAACTATTCTATTCAGTTCGCCGATTTTGTAGACGATTCCTCCATCAAACTCAACTGGTTCAGTTCCGGTTGTCATATACGACAGCACAAGAACGAAGCAAATGTGAGGAATGCAAAGCAGAACAATAGTCGACAATTTCACGGCTAATGACATTGTTAAAGGCTGGTTGCGGCTTGAGCGCAATGCTGTAGAGCGCAGAAGACGGGCGTGTTGGATTGAGCAGAAGAAACGATGCACGACTTTGGATGGCATCACAAACAAAAGAAATGCAATATCTTCACACATTTTTCTTCTTAGATTTGAATTAAGGATGCAACACCAATTCTCAGACGCTACAGGACCCCCAAAAACCATAGGACCATAGTACACAAGCTGAAACTGCGCTGCTGTGGGCATGCTCGCTGCACCCAACAAAGCCTGGTAATCCAAAAACCTAGGCTAAAAGACTAAAACAGTCAGTCTAAGATGCTAAGATAAACGTAGCGCGCTGCCGAAGCTTAGGCGTCATCCTGCAATGCTCTTTTTTGAATTTCAAGCGTCGTATTCGATTTATTGGGGTACACAGAAATTTGCATAAAACAACCAAACGCTATCATGTAGTAGTACAGTTACACGTCTACTGCAACCCTCTTCTTCTTCAGTTCTTCGAGCATCTTCAAAATTAGACAATATTCGTACTGAACAATGAAAAAACCAACACAAAAGTTTGAAATCGTTTTACGAACTACCATTTCATGCTGTTCGTCCGTAGTGTAGGCCATTCGTCCTCCGACCATGTAAGATGCGACACGACACATCATGTACGAGAGCACCGAAACAAAACAAAAGTGATGAATGTAAAGAAGGAGATAAGCCGACATTTTCACAGCTAGTGACATTGTTGATTGCTGATAATGGGTTGATTGTGATGCTGTATAGTCACAAAACACGAGCGCATTAGAGTGAAAAGAAGATGGATCGATGGATTGCGTCTTGGACCGCAATGATCAGCTGATGCGAGACTTTGAATGCAACGAGCCCATCACAAACAAAGGAAAATAGTGAGAAAATGCAATTTGTTCACACATTTTTTCTCAGATTCGAATTAAAGATACAAAAACGAATGCTTAAGCGCTACAGGACCCAAAAAAAAAGGAAAACAGACCAATCTTGGCGCCAATAATTCGGTACCTGGTTAATCTTATGTCTTTTTGCAACGCTCCGAGACTTCGTGTTTGGCCAACCATATCATAACTGCTTATGGCTTAGGCTGCCTGACTTGGTGGTTTAGCCTAGTTTTTGGCTTACCAGGCTTCCGTGTCCGAACAAAATGTCCACAAAAATTACTTAAATCAAATCAAATCAAATGTTTGCGACTGATTGCGACTCTTGATGATGACATCGAAGAATTTAAGCCTCAAGCACAATCTCTCCCAATAACACAAGTGATGTTTCTTCTTTATTCATGAAGCCGGGCCATAGTGCGTGCCCGGGCCCCAGTTTAATCGTTTCTGCGGGCCTGGGCCCGGGCCCCAGGTTATACCCACCCATTTATGAACGCTGTCAAAAGAGAAGCACCAGACGGAAGCAGCAGGGCGCAGTGGAAGCGTGCTGGGCCCATAACCCAGAGGTCAGTGGATCAAGCATGAAAAACTATCAATGCAAAAATTACGAAGGAGGTCAACTTGACGCCGGACGAGTTAGCGCTGGACATCTTGGCGCCAAGAATTCGGTTGCTGGTTAGCAAAAATTAAGGTCACCCCAAAAATATGTAGAATCGAACTAAACCTTCTCGCTAGCAACAATCATGCCACGTAGTCAATTTATTGGGCTAAACAGAAAATCGCAAAGAGTAACCAAACACAACACACTGAAGCGTCTTCTCTTTCACATCGGCGAGCATTTGCAAAATTACGAAATATTCAAACTGAACACAGAAAAAATCATAACAAACGTGTGCAAATGTTCTACGAACTATCATGTCATGCAGTTCGTGCGTATTGGCCATTCGTCCTCTAATCGTGTAAGGTGTGACACGGAATATCATGTGCGACAGAAGCAAAACGAAACAAAAGTGGTGAATGAATAGGAGAACATAAATTGATATTTTCACAGGTAGCGACATTGTTAAAGGCTGTGATAGCTGATTTGATTGAGATGCTATAGACAGCAATAGTCACGAATCACTGCCGTGCTGGACTGAGAGGATGGGTTGATGGATCTTCGACCGCAATGATCAGCAATGAACAAGACTTTGAAGGACAACTGGGGTCAAGGTAATAGTCACAAATACGGCCAGTGTGAAAATGCGATTTGTTCTCACATTTTTTCTTTTTTCCCTTTTCCCACTCTCGTCATCGATTTTTGTTCTCTCCAGTAATTATTTTATTTAAAAATAAAAAACATTGCATCGGCCGGGAATCGAACCCGGGCCGCCCGCGTGGCAGGCGAGCATTCTACCACTGAACCACCGATGCTTGTTTAGACACAATGTCGGCTTCCGTCTCATTTCGCACGTGGGGATTATGGAAATGTCGATGTGACAATCAACTGCTCGCAGTTGCGCTTCAGAGGCGAGATGGCCGAGCGGTCTAAGGCGCTGGTTTAAGGCACCAGTCTCTTCGGAGGCGTGGGTTCGAATCCCACTCTCGTCATCCTATTTTGTTCTCCCCAGTAATTTATTAATTTAAAAAATTTCAAAAAATGTTGCAGCGGCCGGGAATCGAACCCGGGCCGCCCGCGTGGCAGGCGAGCATTCTACCACTGAACCACCGATGCTTGTCTAGACACCATGTCAGCTTCTGTCTCACTCTCAGCACAGCGAAATATGGAAATGTCAATGTCAGAAGCAACAGTCGGCAGCTTTGCTTTATAGACGAGATGACCGAGCGGTTTTGAGACGTTTTTGGCATCCATCGGTAACTTTCTGAACATTATCCTAAATTTCATTTGTTCATTTTCACTTCAAATTTCAAACAAAAAAAAATAAACAAATACTACTTCATGTACTAGAGCGCCTACGCACTTGTGTCAAAAGTTCATTTTGTGAGGTTCTGTTTGAATTGATCAAACTCGGTCGGATGAGCGTACTTCCCTTAGCAATGTCTGAGACAAACAAGATGTTTTCATTTCATTTTGAATGTAGAAAGAAGGAAATGTGAATGTCAAAACAAACACAATAGTTATTATTCTATTCATAGAGGCACTTATTGAACATTCCCGGCACTAGTGACATCGCTCGACGATGGCTTGACGACCACAGAACGCACTCTACTTTTCCATCCTAGCCGGGCGATCAAATTTGTGAAAATTCGTCTGACCGCATCTCGATAGGCCTTGAAGAAGAGGAGGTAGGCGATGGCGGAAATGCTTCCATGATTACCGAGAACCACAATGCAGGCCATGGTTGTTTCCTGCCTGTATGGGCTATCAGCCATGAGTGCTTGGCAGTGCAACAGAACCACTGGAACGCAATAAAACAGCACTGCGATGGCGGTCAGCATGAGGAGATTGGAGAAGACCTTCTTTTGGAGCGCTAGCGTAGCATCGTGGACAATTCGATTTTTCATCTTGTTTGAGTTTCCAGATTAACAGGACCGAAGAGACGACGATAACCAGGAATACGATTGTCGTTCCCGTTAGATATGCAATATCGTAAATGGCGTTCGCCGAGTCATCATGATCAAAACAAAAGACAAAAGGTCTGTCGGGAAGGTTAGCGTTGTCGTCGTAGGTGTACTTCCATGCGTAGATCAAAGCAAAGAAGAGGAGAGCGCCGTGCACGCCGCCACAAAGACCAAAGACCCAGGCTGGTTTGATGCGCAAGGCCAATTTCGGGTGTGCAATGACAATATAGCGATGTGGGAAGGCAAAAGCGAGAGCCAAACCAAACTGAGTAATACATACCAAGGCGACAAAGTAGATGAGATGGGCAATTAGTAGTTCGCTGTCGTCAACTCTACTTGAATTTCCATCAACTCGATAGCAAAGAGCGGGAAACATCGGTAAGACGTGAATGAAGGCGCCGATGACGTTGGCGACGAAATTCCAGATCATCGTGTTGAGAATAAAGAAGGAATAGTGGCGCAGTGGCGGTGGCGTGTGCCTGAGTACAACGTAGATTGTGAACAGCTTCAGTGGGATGTGAATGCAGGCTGTGATGTCGAGGATTCGGTTATAGAGAAGCTCGTAGATGGTGGCCGCCATCTCCTACGAGTGAGAAGCCGCTCAGAGCGAAGTTTTGCTCCGAGGTTGTAAGTGGGGTGGAGCTACGAAAGCCACAAAAGGGAATCGGAACAAAACACCGACGACTGACGAGTCATTGACAGGCGCATAGTTACTGAGAAATTTATTTTCTTCGCTCTGAATCAAATGGATTCATACTGTTCCTAGTCATGGTCACACTGAGAAACCTAGGCGGTAAGCAGCGGTAAACAGAAAGCCAACTAAAAAACCAAAGTGCGTGAGATTTAGAGTCTGATCTCGAACAAAAATCAACAAAATAACTCTTTTATATGACGTAAACGATGAGCGAAGGGCACTCAATGCATTATAGTAATAGAAGATAATCTCCTGTTATTGACACACAATAATAGGAGATTCCTTTTAGTTAACATTCAATTTGAAGTCAGTGAGTCAGCCGTGTTACCTTGCAATTTCCCCTATGAAAGCGCGCCGTGCTTCATAGCCAAATTCATAGGGAAAAACCTTCATAGGAAAAAAAGCTCGCATTTCAGCTGTGTTCATACCAGCTGGCTGAAACGCAACTACCCCCACACACACATCCATTAAACAAAGTTTTATTGGAAATAAAACTGAAAGTGTGCTTTTAGTAAGGTAAACAATAAGCTAAGCGAAAAGAGTCTAAAGTAAGCAGTTAAATCAAATGGTGATACAGGGCTATTAAACACTAACTTCTCAAAATTTGATGGAATAGAGAATCTTACTGTATTCTACATCTTACTGTATTCTCCTAATGTCTCTAACGAACTTGGTCCAATTTGACCCAAGGATGGGAAGTCTACAAGATGTGCAACTGTCAAAGGGATTAAATTGGGTGGCGGGTTTGTAAACTCGTTGTCCGACGCAGACGCAAAGGCGTTAACTCCGTCTGACCACTCGGCTGTAAATCTCAGAACGATTTCTAATTTTGCACCGATGTATTTCGCAGCCTAACTACGAAATCCACCGGTTATTCTATGGGCCCATCATAAATGTATGAAATAACCTGTTTATCTTTACTAAAGTCAAATGTTTCTGAAAGGATTTGTCGATCATGAACAGGTCTAACCATGAAGGAACCTGGGACGCAAAAGGACGTACGTAGTGTAGGCTTTCCCAAATCTCTTAATTTTAGAGAAATGACAACCACAACAATCATGCCACCTATTCCGCTTGGGATTTATTGGGACTAAACAGACAAAACCGAATAAAACAACCAAACGCTATTAATCAGCAATGCAGACTACACATTGACTGCAACCGTCGTCTTCTATAGTTCATCGAGCGTCGACCTAAATCATACAACTTTCGCAAGAAACAAAAACAAAGAAGCAAACAAATAATCGAAAGCGTAGCTTGCAAATGTTCTACGAACAACCATTTCATTCAGTTCGTCCGTAGTGTCGGCGATTTGTCCTCCGACTACTGAAGGTCCTCGGCTCTTCACATACGAGATCACAAGAGCAAAACAAACGTAATGAATGCAAATCAGAAGAATAGTCGACGTTTTCACGGCTAGTGACATTGTAAAGGCTGGTTTTGATGATAATGCTGTAGAACACAATGGTCGCAAAATACAAGCTCGTTGAACTATGAAGATGTATCGATGGAATGAGTTGTTGAAAGCGGTGATTGGCAGATGTACATAGTCCTTAGATGGCAAACAAATGAAATTCAGTGAGAAAATGCGGTTTCTTCACACATTTTGTTCTTCTTAGATTTGAATTAAAGATACAAAAACTCTATCCCAGACGCTGCAAGACCCAAGGAATGAATTAGAGACAAAATAATTGCTGTAAAATGCTTGCGACTTATAGAACTCTTCATAATTACCCGCTCGCTGCTAAGCTGTCGTTTCTGCATGTGATACCACATAAAATGCCCAGATTGTAAAAGTACTTTACGAGAGTAAGTAACGCGTCCGAAATTAGTCTCAGGGGATGTTTTGGAGTGTATCTTTATCCAGAACTACGACCTACTACAAATGATTACCGATTTCAAAACATCCTTTCGAAGCGAAACGGCTCTTCGCTGCTTAGAAGGTCCTCCACGTCACCGCTGAACAATGTGCGAGTCGAATCTTCCTTGAAATGGTATTTTGTAGAACGCGTCCCTGGAGGAGCGCCGCCGGGAGTTGACCTCGATAAAATCGATATCTTGAAAGTAATCGGCGGAGGGTGAGGATACAAAATGACGGAAGGGGTGACGGACAGACGGTGACCGGTGTACATAGTCCTTAGATGGCAATCAAATGAAATTCAGTGAGAAAATGCGGTTTCTTCACACAATTTTGTTCTTCTTAGATTTGAATTAAAGATACACAGACTGTATGCCAGACGCTGCAGGACTCAAAGAATGAATAACAGGCAAAAAAATCTTAAAATGCTTGCGACTTATAGAACTCTTCATAATTACCCGCTCGCCGCTAAGCTGTTGTTTCTGTTTGGTTCAAGCTATTGATTCAAAATTTTCTGACATGGTCAGTAACAGACAGATCAGTAACTGACCTTCAGTCCCGCCCGCAACCTTAAATCTGATTCAAACTCAGTTCGCTATTCTGTGCTGGCGATACAGTAAGCTGATCACATCATTGTATTTTATTACCAAAGAATTGATCTCTGCGCAGCTCTAAAAGATGAATTCATCGGTGAACAAGAACTTTGTTGTCTCATCTGCAGCTTGATTCAAGTCAAAATCTTAGCAAGCCGGACAATGGGTTCCGGGGCCATCTTCGAGAGGGGCCTTCTCCCATAGAGACGCTGATTTGACTGCTCGTACCAGTTGTTTTCAAATTGTATAGTGCCAGCTCGCGTCGATCTCAGGAGACCCTGAAAGTCGGACTCTTGGAGTTGCACATAAATGCGACTCGTTGCTTAGAACGTCCTCCACGTCGGCGCTGGACAAAATGACGACGGTGATGCGAACTTATGTACACGATGACAGTGACGGTTATATACAGTGCGTCCAAAAAGTATAAGGCCACCCTCGTGACTGTCAGTAACAAATAATTCTAAAGTGAGCACTTCAATGAAACGGATGTATATGCGTGATAAGTGACCCTTTACACGTAAGATCGTCAGAAACTGGACTGATTTGGCTTGTTTCAGAGCTAAAATGTCCATTTTTAGTCACAAAGTCAGGAATCTAGCCATGTTTTGGTTTAAACACGCACAACTTGTCCAATTCAAGTTTACCTTCGCTCTAAATAGCGCTAACTATCAAAAACAGCGTTGATGTCAATGCAGATTCACTATTTGCCCATTCGCATCACACTGGAGGTCGATCCTGACTTGACCAAAAAAGTCCAACTTGGCTAGGTTTCAATAGGAGCCCCTGTTGGACCCACAGAAATTTTTTGGGTGCTTTTTGAGTTTGCTCACGTTAACAAGCGTATTTGACAACGTCTAAATGTATTCTCACTTCTCCCTAAAATCAGACAGACGATTAATAGTTATTTTGTTGTATCGAGTTCAAAATGTCAACTAAATTCCACTCTTTTTGATCTTGTTCACTGAAAAACGTATTCTCAACTTTACTGAATGGTCTCATTGAGTAAGCAGACCGATTATAGCTTGTAAAATACGCTTGTTAACGTGAGCAAACTCAAAAAGCACCCAAAAAATTTCTGTGGGTCCAACAGGGGCTCCTATTGAAACCTAGCCAAGTTGGACTTTTTTGGTCAAGTCAGGATCGACCTCCAGTGTGATGCGAATGGGCAAATAGTGAATCTGCATTGACATCAACGCTGTTTTTGATAGTTAGCGCTATTTAGAGCGAAGGTAAACTTGAATTGGACAAGTTGTGCGTGTTTAAACCAAAACATGGCTAGATTCCTGACTTTGTGACTAAAAATGGACATTTTAGCTCTGAAACAAGCCAAATCAGTCCAGTTTCTGACGATCTTAAGTGTAAAGGGTCACTTTTCACGCATATACATCCGTTTCATTGAAGTGCTCACTTTAGAATTATTTGTGGGTCATTTTCCAAAGTGGCCTTATACTTTTTGGACAGCCAAACTTGGACCTAAAATGTTTAAAACATCTCTGTAACCCATAAATTAGATTCATGGCTCTGATTTTTATCAGAACATACATAAATTGAGCTTCTCTTTCACGTGGTATACTTGGTTTAGTTCGGAAATATACAATTGCAAAGATACTGACAGTCACGAGGGTGGCCTTATACTTTTTGGACGCACTGTACGTTACTGTAGTCGTCAATTTAACAGGAGAGCGAACTGGTATTGAATAAACTGTCACAGAATGCACCTTCCGCTTTAAGTTTTTAAACGGGAGTGAAATAAGCTACGGAAAATAGTGATGAAACGAGAACGACATCTTCATCGTGTTCGATCAAGCATTGCTTTTCATGTGGGCATTGCTATTCGCACTGCTTTTAGTGCATAAATGTCGCCACTTCACAGGTTGTCTTCATCACAGTCAGCCGCTCAACGCGACAATGAAACGCAAGAACCAAACCGCCCAGAAGATGCCCACCAAGAAACCTCGCTTCACGAAAGCAGTTCGGAGTGAACACATCGTCAGCTCGTTGATCAGAGCTGCAGATTGCTCGAAGAGCCTCAGAATCTGACGCCCGACATCGCTGCCTACTGCAACAGACCCTCCAGTTCCTGCGCACCCATCCGGATTACCCACGCACTTGAAGCTGAATTTGGAGAACGATTTCGCCTGGCTTCCAAACGAGATTGCCAGCGACGTAGTAGCCTTTGCACTAGACGATGATGGAAGCGTTGAGGACTTGAAGAAACTTGCCCGAATCAAAAGCTCCTGGGCGAAGTTTGCAAAACTTGCGAGAGCGAACAGCGATTTACGGTGGACTAAAATTACGTGGAAGTCTGCCGATGATATCGAGGAGCTGATAGCCAAGGCGCCAAAACTTTACGAGGAGATCGTAATCACGTGGACTGAAGGATACGTTGATCTTTCTTTTCTCGAGTTTATGGGAACCCGGTTTTCAAAGGTCATTTATGATGATCGAGCAAACCCAGCGCATCGGATTTTAGCCATTTAATGAGCTTTCTCGAGCGCCAACTAAAGTCGAAATACCTGAGGACGATGGAGATTTATGGAGAATTTGAATGCGAAGAGCTGAATGAACTCTTTTTGGAGTTTGTGAAGAGACCGCAGTTTGAGAAACTAGAGCTACGAGAAGCAATAGCGAAGCGACTGCACCTCCCGCTTGAAGTTTTCATAGAAGCGCACAAGACGTGGGAAGCGACGAAGCACTTTGAAGTCCGCCGCAAAGTCATTCGCGGATTCATTCCGAAAGAATCCTTGGAGAAATTGGAGATTACCTGAAGATCAAAATTCAAGACTGCAATTACGAGACCGGCGATTGGAAGCCTCTCGAGCGGAGCCATCCGGTTCATAGCAGCGCAAAA
>MQUG01004014.1:0-13638 GCA_007213375.1 Steinernema feltiae | reverse complement strand
ACGTTTGCGTCAATCTCGCAGTGACTTATGGGTTGGTTTTGTGCTTCATCGACGGTCAGCTCCTGGTCTCCTGTTCTTGAAACAAACTTGTTCGAGATGAACTTGATTGAGCTGGGAATGGAAGCATCGAATTGATCTTGTCTCTGCACAGCTAAGGGGGCCACCTCGCTGGTGATTTTCTTGAGGACAGCAGCGAGGGACGGCGGATCCACGAGCTTATGCTGTTGGAGCAGAAGTTCCATGGTTAGACGATGCTTCTTGATGATTTTTTCGGTTTTCTCCTGGTGATCGACCGTCCGTTTACCATTGCGAGGAGCCATTGTGTGGTGATCTGGCTCGCTGAGCGTGGTTTTTTCGCCTTTATGCGCATAAAGCAATGCGCCGCGCGGTTGCTTTGCAGTTTGCATTGCTTTACCATGGTCAGTAGGGAGATGAAAGGGAAGCCGTGAACCGTGGTTTTGCGGATTCTTTTCGGATTCTTCCTTTACTCAGCTTTCTGTAAAAATTTTCAGAGGAAATTGGGAATTGAGGATGTAGAGGGCGTCAAATCCTGAATGCGATGGCGTAGGCTCGTCTTCCGAAGCGAACAGCCGTCTTTTTGAACAGGCCGTTGAACAGCCTTTACGAAGCGAACAGCTCCCGGAGAGGAGTCGTGGTCTTCTCCGAGTCTCGCGGCGACCGCGCGAATTATCCGACTTGTTTCGTCGTGGTAAAGATGTGAATCAAATAAGTCTATTTTCAACGCTATTTTCACATTTTTGGCCATGATAACATGATTTTCCGTGTATTAACGACAGCGCAGGACAGTAAAACACTCAATAGAGCGGTAACAAAAAATATTTGGAGGTACGGGGGGATTGAACCCCGGACTTCCTCGCATGCAAAGCGAGCGCTCTACCACTGAGCTACACCCCCGTGAAATGCACTGTTGTCAAATCGGTTTATGTCACCATTGTCTTGTTGTCTTTAGTCTTTTATTATTCAGTTACAATTAAAACGAGCTTCATATCGTCTACGCCTTCGCGCCAGCGGCGAAAACGACCTGCAAACCGGCCCAGCATTCGCTTGCTCCGGGGATGATCTGATCGTTGTCAAGAATAAATCCGCTTTCGTCATCTTGGGTCGGACGGAGCTCCATGGTGTACGCGTACTTGATTCCCAGTTTGCCCTTCGCGTAGTCGATAGACAACCCCGACGCGGGGTAGAGGATGTCGATGGGCGATCCGTAGATGAACGATTCGCCGTTCACGTTTTTGATCGCGTCAGTGGCCTGGGCGGCAACGCGGCGCTACAACTACCGTAACTCAACGAGTAGAAACTGATGGACATACGAGATCAGCGACGTCGGCGGGGTAGACCTTTGCGTAGCCGTAGGAGTACATGAAGTACTCGCTGTAGGTGTGGATGTCGAAGTAGACCGTCGCGTTGTTGAGCTGTGCGAGGAACGCGGCGATCTGCTTCGGTTCGACCTCGGAGAACGCGGAGGGACCGGCGTAGTCCTCCGAGCACGGTTCTTTGCTGGAGCCGGACTCTGTAACGAGTAGAAATTGATGCGTGTGGTCTACCGTACCTCCCCATTTGTAGTCCCAGTTTCTGTTCGGGTCAACGCCGTAGCATCCATCGCGCGGCCCGGTGAGCGTCTTCCGCCACATGCGGTCATCAGTCCACGTGTACGCGTATCCGTCGGGATTCGCGACCGGGAGGATGTAGATGTCCATCTCGTCGAGCAGCTGCTTGTATTGGCCTGCGTTTTGCGTGAGCTACAGTAACCCAGCTGAGAATTACTATTGTCGGGTAGTTCTAACCTCGTTGATGACGTAGAGCATCGTGGCGCAACCGAGCCACTCGCGCGCGTGGATGCAACCGTGAATCAACGCGCTTTTCTTGTTGCTTCCTGGGTTTCCGATCTAGAATTTGAGCGCGAAATACAGGGACTACGACAGCTACAGTAACCCACCTTGACTCCGAGAAGATCGTTTTGCTTGTACGATTTTCCAGCGTTGAAAAGCGAGACCGTGCTGTTGTACTGGCCGGAAACGGAGTTCAGATAGTCGTAGATCTGAAAGATTACGGTAGGTACAGTAATGCGGCATGCGTTTGTACCTCTTGAAGATTGTGGAATTCATCAGTGGTGAGGAGAGAGGGATGATCGCCGGTCTTGAAGACGGTTCTCTTCGCCAACTGAATCTGTTCTTGGCGGATCAGTTCGCCGAGATTGGCGATCTTGACGGTGTACTGTAGCCCGTGCTTCAGGAGAAAAGCCTCCATCTTGAAAGCGTGTTCAGGGGCGACGCGGATGTCCACGGTGCCCTTCTCACGACGGGGCGCCTTCCAGAAGTCCACTCCGCGCATCTCTTCCTTCTCCTCCATCTCCAACAGCGCCTTCGCGTGCGCCTCCGTCGAGGTTTTGATGCTGATTACGGTATGTCTTGAAAGCAGCGGAAATGAGAGAAACCCGAGATCGGAGCAGCGAACTCACCCATCGTAGTTCTTGTAGTTGGGCTGCTCGTTGATCGGCAGCGCAGTGCTTAGAACGAGCAAAAGGCCCGCAAGGCACAGGGAAAGCGCGTTCATCGTCGTCGTCGTCGCCGGCTGACTGCGATCGAATGAAGCTCTCGCTCGGCGGTTAACTTTTAAAGGCTAAAGGTCGCGGTTCTCTTATCGGTCGCGTCCGCTGTGCGCTCCTCAATCGTTTTTTGTGCTCTCACAAAAATCGGGGAGTACGGCGCAACCGGAACTCGATGGAGATTAGGATTGTTTTGTCCAGAGTTTCGATGACACGGGGAAGCCGAAGACGTGTTCACAATGCGGAGACTGATTGTTGAACTGCGATGTGCTGTGGATGGAGGAGAAAGGACTTTACTCTTTTGTTTTGCTCTCATAATCATAGTGGAAAAGAATAAAAATCACGAGAACGGCGGCATCTCACAATCAGTGAGGTTATCAATTGTCAAATAGGCGCGCATAAGCCGAGGCGCTGATGTCTGATTGGACCCGATGACAACACAAACCCTATGACCAAGAAGACCAATAAGACCAACAAAAAATGTTTGGAGGTACGGGGGTTTGAACCCCGGACATGCGAAGCGAGCGCTCTACCACTGAGCTATACCCCCACAACGATGTACATCGTCGAATCAGTAATGTCACGGCTGCATTTCAGAAGATACGTTTGCAGAATTAAATGACTGGTTGCATGTTATGATTGTGCGTGACTTTGGGTCAAAATAGAGATCTAGTTCTTTGTCATTAGACACGAAGGCCCGTGGTTAGAATGCAATAGAGAGGTAAACAAGAGATGAAAGACATATGGAGAAGAGATTAGGAATTGAGGATGTAGAGGGCTTGTTCTTGTTCGCTGGCTGCGATCAGTTTCTTGATCACTTCTTCTTGATCGACAAAGTCGAAGACGTGCGGCGCAGAGAAGATTATGCCGACGGTACCCCCGAGTGTGATTCCGAAGAAGACAACGAGGAGGAGACGGTCGATCACCATCGCTATGTACTTCCAATCGTCGCGGATCTGAAATTGGCGCTTTTTCGATGGTTGATTGGGGGCCAGTGATAGGCCATGATACAGTAACCGGTCGCTTACCTTCTTATCGTTCATCTCCGTCTTCATGTGATTCGTGATATAAGTAATCGAGTTCACAGTTGCCATCAGCTCTTGGCTGAATTGGAACCGTTCGGGCACACTGCTCGTCTCCGCGTCAAATCCCGAATGCGATGGCGTAGGCTCGGCTTCCGAAGCGAACAGCCGTCTTGTAGTCGCCCTCGGAGACGAGTCTGCGCCGTCTTCCGCGAGTCTCGCGGCGTCCGCGCGAATATCCGACTTGTTTCGTCGCATTGAGGAGCTAAAGCGCTTGGAGAGCTGCTTGAAACGCGAGAGTTTCTGAGCGGGTGTTCGGCTACGCTGCAAAACCAGTGGATTGGTTCTGCCGACTTGCAAGAACGGCAGAATAGTGGCGGTCATGGAGGGAAGCACAAGACTCGCGTCAATGATCTCCTCGGCGGAATATTCCTCCATGAAGTAGCCGTTGAAGATGGGGATCCGCTCTGGCCGTTTGATCATCAAAATCTGGGGCAGAAAGTCCAGAAAAATGGATCTGACTAACGTGGGCATATGATGAGTCAGCGCGGATCGAAAGTAGACGTTGATGATGATTACCGTAACCTAAAATTCACTCGTAAGACCAATTTTAATCCCAAAACGTACCATTATCGTAACAATATTGAGGATAAACGTAAGGAGCAGGTATTTGGCCATCAGGGGTATCGTATCCGAAGTGGGTGGTAAGATTTTGGAGACGAGCAGCAGGAAGACGACCAGCGCAAGCAGAATGCTGATCGCCAAAGTAATCTTCTCGGAGCATTCAGCGGGCAAATAGAAAACCATCATGCTCAGGAACGCCATGAGTACTGTGGGAATGATGAGGATTACAGTATAGAAGAGCGTTTTCCGTCTGATCACAATTTGAAACTCGATTTTCGACGAATTGTGGACGATTTGGCACGGAACATCAATCACATCCCAGATTCCAGAGTAGGAGTAGTCGTTTAGCTCTACGAAACGCTTGTTGTTGTACCAGTTGAGCTTCACTTCATTCGAATTGTACGTCCAGGAGCCTACAATTAGGTATACGGTAGACGAAGAAGGAGAAGTTGGGCTTGCCGAAAACTAAGACGCAGGTTTGCTCGTCAAATGGGAAATATTCAACATCGATTCGACAGGAACTCTTGTAGATCGCTGGAGGAACCCACATGACATTGCCTGAATTATGGTGTTACGGTAAGGGTTATAATGTCGCTCATAATGAGCCAAAATGACTGAAATAGGGAGTTCAAATCGTAAATACTCGGTTGTTCTTGCTCCCCTTTCCAAAGCCTCACCTTGATAGTCCACAACCACGTTACTATGATAGGAAACCTCATAATTCCCATCGGCGTTGTTGAACAGCACAATATCGGGCACCCAAACCCTATCTTCCGGCACCCGCATGCTCTCAATGCCTCCAAACTCCTTCGGCTCCCAACCAAACTGGCAATCGTTCCATTTCAGGGTCAGCCACACGCTCGACTGCATAATTTGGTTCTTCTCGTCCACGTTGATCAGCAGAATCAACGAAAGACCAAATTCGACGACCACAGCAGAGGAATTTGCGTTTTTCGCTGGTCTGATCAGTCGATTGTAGTCTTTGAACATGTCGATAACGAGGCGTTCTTCGTCTTCTTCGATGTGCGACAATGAAAACTCTGAATTCAAAAAACGGGGTTTATTTTGAGGAATTTAATGCTCCAGTTATTGCTTCAAAGCATCGGTGGAGCGGAAATAGAACGCTTTGATTGATAGCACAAAGAATCGACGGCAACGGCGCCGCGGCTGATTGAATTAAGTCGCTAGCGAGGGAGGAGAGGCGAGTAAGACACAAAACTCTGTTTTCCCCAGGGACGAGAGGAGGATTTATTGCTCCCAAAACGGGAGAATCCGATTTGTCTCCAAAATTTGTTTTGAAAATTGCGTTGAAGCAATTTTTTGGGTTTGTTTGCATGAGCAAGCCGAAAAAATAATTGGTTCTCCGGAAGAATCTGAGTCCCCTTTTGAACAATCTGAGTCCCGGCGAACAATCTGAGTCCCCGGAGAATCTGAGTCCCGGAGAACAATCTGAGTCCCCGCGGAGAATCTGAGTCCCCGGACAATCTGAGTCCCCCGGAGAATCTGAGTCCCGGAGAACAATCTGAGTCCCCGCGGAGAATCTGAGTCCCCGGACAATCTGAGTCCCCCGGAGAATCTGAGTCCCGGAGAACAATCTGAGTCCCCGCGGAGAATCTGAGTCCCCGGACAATCTGAGTCCCCCGGAGAATCTGAGTCCCGGCGAACAATCTGAGTCCCCGCGGAGAATCTGAGTCCCCGGACAATCTGAGTCCCCGCGGAGAATCTGAGTCCCCGGACAATCTGAGTCCCCCGGAGAATCTGAGTCCCGGAGAACAATCTGAGTCCCCGCGGAGAATCTGAGTCCCCGGACAATCTGAGTCCCCGCGGAGAATCTGAGTCCCCGGACAATCTGAGTCCCCCGGAGAATCTGAGTCCCGGAGAACAATCTGAGTCCCCGCGGAGAATCTGAGTCCCCGGACAATCTGAGTCCCCGCGGAGAATCTGAGTCCCCGCGGAGAATCTGAGTCCCGGAGGGCCCTTTGGGCAACGCGGCACCGTTATCTTCCTGCCTTTGCCCTTCGTCATCCCGCTCTTCGGACAGTTGCTGGCTGCTCTGAACGAGCTCCACGTGGTTGGCCGGAAAAGTTCCGCTTTTCTCACCGCATTCACCCCACCACCAATCGGGATCATTTCTATTAGTGACTTTGATAAGGGCATTCTTTTCCAGCTGAACAAACATAACAAAATGATGAAAACAGCAAAATGACTAACCTCCAAATCATCTTCTTCCTGTTTGTGAAAGGAATGGATTACTCTAGCCCAATCGATGACTGCTGATGTCGATT
Organism: Steinernema feltiae; assembly: GCA_007213375.1. Classification (NCBI taxonomy): domain Eukaryota; kingdom Metazoa; phylum Nematoda; class Chromadorea; order Rhabditida; family Steinernematidae; genus Steinernema; species Steinernema feltiae. The sequence continues at coordinate 7,141 of MQUG01004014.1, read as the reverse complement.
TTGCTATTGCCGTGGTAGAGGCTTCCGATGCAGCTACCGATGTCGACGTGGGCACAGCAGACGGGCGCTGATCTAAAGCAGAGTGATGAAAGAATTATTCCACAAAAATAACCTACTTTCTAAAAACTTTCTGCGAAACTCGCGACCTTTAGCCTTTGCCGAGTGCGGCCGGTACGGCGCTCGAGGTTCCCGACCAGAAGACTGTCCGCTACTAGATCGTACAGCAATTAGTCCATTTTCTGACCGTCCATTAATCATGTCTTTGACAACATCTTTTCCTTCGTGGATGACGTCAACAAGAAGTGACCCCGCAAGCGACGCCGCGGCCGCCCCTAAGGCATTTGCGGACGTGGAGTAAACAAAAGTAGCCAAATAACAGAAGACTAGCCATGGATTTAGCCACATTTTGAAGACAATGCAGAACAGAGATTTCACAGATTACTTGCACAATTGCTCTCGAGGAGCGACATTTATGCGAAGTCGCGAGTGTTCAAAGTGCAACGACATTAATTGTTGGAGTTCCGCGTCCGTCGGCTTCTTAAGACATCACTCACTATCCCTCAACGTATGTCCAAGTGTTTCTCTCGTTGTTCACGTGACTTGTTAAAAAGCAAGACACAGTGCAAGTGCATGTCTTTGGTTCTTTGGATCATAATTGATGACATTGTCCTTTCCAGCCCATTGAGCGAATAAATGAAGAGTTTCTCTGGGCCTAGATTCTCTGGATTCTCCGCAGGGACTCAGATTCTCCGCGGGACTCAGATTGTTCTCCGCAGGGACTCAGATTCTCCGCGGGGACTCAGATTGTTCTCCGGGACTCAGATTCTCCGGGGGACTCAGATTGTTCTCCGGGACTCAGATTGTCCGGGGACTCAGATTCTCCGCGGGGACTCAGATTGTTCTCCGGGACTCAGATTCTCCGGGGGACTCAGATTGTTCTCCGGGACTCAGATTCTCCGGGGACTCAGATTGTTCGGGGTCGGGACTCACATTCTCCCGGGGACTCAGATTCTTCCGGAGAACCAAATAATTTTCCGTGTTTAAACGCCAGCGCAGACGGTAAAACACTCAATAGAGCGGAAACAAAAAATGTTTGGAGGTACGGGGTTTGAACCCGGACTTCTCGCATGCAAAGCGAGCGCTCTACCACTGAGCTACACCCCCGGTGAGGAGTAAGGTCTACATTTTAGTTATGTACGGAGTTGTTTGCAAACCGACAATGACTGTTTTGTGCAAAAAAAAACGAAACTCAAAACTCACCTCTGTTTTTTGCTTTTCCTCGCGTCTCCGGCTTCGAATGGAACTTTCCGTTCGACAAATTCGAGTGGATTGGATCAACCGCTTCGCCATGATGATCACCAGCAACCAACGACATGAAAACGGTAGCCAAGACCAGAAAAAGTAGTGCGCTCATCAGGTATGTGGGAATTAGCAGGAAATCCGTTGTGCCAAAAGTGATCCTCCAGAAATAGGGACAAAATAGGCGAGAGCACTCCAGGGTGGGAAGAAGCAAGATTTATGATTTTTGAAAGGGTGACGCGGTGGCAATGCAAGCGAGCGTGCGCTGCAACTATGCGTCGTGCAAATTTATTTGATTAGGGCGGCGCCTGCCCCTCAAGGCCTATTGACCATGTGGGCACCCGCGAGAGAAGTTCAGAATGAAAAAAGCACATAAGAAGATGAAGATGAGACGTTGAGAGGCGATCACTGGCCAAAATTAAAAATAAGTGATGTAATAACAGTTGAAATATCGACTTTAGTAGAGGTAAACTGAGTGACAGCATTTTTAATTTGAAATTCTTAGCTGATTTGTGTGTGAAATGGCAGTGAGTGTAGGAGTTAATGTTTTGGGGGTTGCAGATCCTTTTGATGGCTATTAAAAGCCGTTTAGAGGAACACGGACATCGATTTTTTTTTAAATGCTTTCTACCCCGAAATCCGAATTTCCGTATCTGTCCCCATTCGCAAGCTCTGTTTGGTCTCTGAGGCAAACGGTGCATGTAATGGTTTCGCAAATTTTAATTTGTCTGGAACGGACCTCGCGCAATACTCGAACTGTTTGGAATCATCGGTTCAAGCCATTTGGAGAGAAAGCGGCAATTGTACTGAGCCGGTCTCACTATAAATAAAAGACTTTCTCAAGCGCCAGTTGCAGTCGAGGCATCTCCGAAGGCTAACATTGGACGTGGAAATCGACACCCCAGAACAGAACAAACTGTACCTGATTTTCGTGACGAGACTGCAGTATGAAATGGCTACGCTTGGAAACCAGGACTCCGCAGTTTTCGGCGGAATGCTGAAAGCCTGGGAAGCCTGCATTCCCGCTGATTCTGAAGTTGACTCTGCTTCTGAACAAGTTCATATGTTCTTGTGTCGGTTTTCCCCTTAAAGCGTTTTTATAAAATGATTAAGCCAATTTAAAAATACACGATCAATCAGCACTGAGCAAAATGCAAAGAATACACCAGTTTAGAGTTGCGGCGCCATTCGGCCGTAACCACAACGCCATCGTCTCGTTTCCAAGCGGCTCGACGAGTATTAAAGGACATCTGATTGTTTTCTTCAAATTTGCGCATATCTTTCCGGCTACAGGTAAATGGAGCTAAGAAAGTGAATGGGATCGCGCCGTTCAAACGCTTTCTGAAGAGTTGGTGGAAGAATGAGAGGCTAAATGAGACATTTGGAAACTCGGCTCTGTGAAACGTTCCACGCAGGACAAGTTCCTCCAGTTTCAAGAGAAAACTTTTGGAAAAACGTCCTGCAAAGGTCACCTCCTTCAAATAGACCGATTTCAGTTGAACCTTTAAAAAATCCTCCACTGGCGTTTGATGCTTTGTCATTCTGTTATCAATTTTGATTTTTTGGAATAAGCAATCCTTGTAGGTGTCTAGTTTGATGGCGAGCAGTTTTTCCGGAATACCGTTAATTCCATCGATAATCTATAAATCAGTCTTGTAGGTGTAGAGAGACGCGAGTTGGCAAAGTTTCTGGTTTGCCTAGTGAATTTTGCTCGAGCTCAGCGAGTCTAAAATTCGCTATGTTTACTGGAGGCTTTGTCCTAGACTTTGGTTTGACCCATTTCGACATCTGCTTTGGCCTTGTTGTTAAGTCAAATGGTGTCTGACGGGAAATATTTTGAAGAAGTTTATATGTATCGGTTTTCCCCTAAAGCGTCTTATTTCATTTGTAATTTCGTTTTATTTTACATACAAAAGTGGCAGATCTTGACGCAAACGAAACCACAAGTCACGACAGACAGTTAACATTAATTGACAAACGATAAAGCTTATTTTTGAAGATCCAAAAACTCCATTGCGAGATGCAATTTGTTCCATTTGATCGTCGTAACATTAATCTTCATTTGTGCTTCGTTGTGAAGAGGATGCTTCCAACATATCTGGTCCGAATCAAAAAGAAACTTTGTTTTGATTTTTGCAAAGGTTTCTTCAGAAATTACTCCTGCAATCAGTTTGCGCGGGACTTCAAAGTGGACTGTGGACGCCCAGGATTGGTGTGCGGCTTCGAAAACTTTAAACGGAAAGGTGTTTGCTGTTGACCATGTTAAATATACACTAAGTAAGGATAATTCCTCAAAGTGAGGTCTCGTCACGAAATTCACAAAAAGATCGTTCAGTTCTGCGGTACTCATTCTAGTTTCAATCTCAAATTTTCGCAGATATTTCGACTTTAACTGGCGTTTAAAGAATTTTACTACATGAAGCCAGGCTTCTTTTTCTGTTCTACGACCCCGCCAGTCATTGTCACACCAAGCGATCGTTGAAAAGCGAGATTCAAACAACTCGAGAAATTCACAGTCGCTGTCCGGAAAGTTTTCGACTATAAAATTCCCAAAGATTGACGTTGCGTTTGATTTCAGCTGAGCGAACTCTTCTGATCGTCTAGAAAACGAATTAGTCAGAACGAAACTGGACATAAGCTCATCTAAGGCAATCTTCCCGCATTCGGAAAAGGAACCGCTGAGTTGCGTGAGACGTTCAAGAATTTGAAAGTCGCATTCACTTCTCATCTCGTACGACCTTACAATGTCGTTGACGACCTCGTTCGGGAGAAAGGCAAACATGTTCAGCCGGCGAGGTTCATTGAATTGCGGTAAATGAATGACTGTACCCGGTGTGCGTTCAAAACAACACGTGACGACGCGCATCGCACACGATTGAACTGACACATTGTGTTCGTCTTGAAGCGACAATGAAGTTTTTTGCAATCATCCAACGATTCAGTTCCACTATTTTCTATCACTAGTTTCACTCGTCTATTTTGTATTTTCTGTAGAAGGACAACGTGCAAATATTGTGAACAGGCAAATCCGTGACGGATCCTTGACGGTTTGACGGTGACGGTTTGTGACGGATCTGGAATCGGTCAGCAGCAGCAGCGGCTTCGTGCGACGCTACAAATCACCCGTGAGCAACTATAAACCGACGTCGGTTTGTGGCTCGCAACAGCAGCGCTGAAATGACCTGAAATGACGAGACGAGCGACGAACGCCATAGTCATAGCAAAGTGTGAAATCTAGTGACGACATGATGCATCTAATCATTCGTCATTTCGTCGATTTCGAACGCAGCGGCGATGAACTTGGTTCCCATCGAGTTCAGCGACAAAGTCGTCTCCATCATGCGCGATCTCCCTCATCTCGAGAAGCTCTCCGATTCGAATGCCTGTCGCACCTGGAAAAATACCATTTAACGATCACGCTGCGAATCGTTGCCGACTGGAACTGACTGTAAATTATATTGACGGCGAATGGAGATGTCGATTCTGGCGAGCCGATAGAGTCTTCAGTTTGGAGCAGATCAACCGTATTCCAGAAAGAATCTGCAGATTGTTAAAATCTCTTTTAGAGACAGTCAAGTTCGATTGGACGCAGATTTGTCACGCGATTCGCTAAGAGACGCGTGTCAATTCACAGTTCCCTTCTTGAACAATGCAAAATTGTGGTTGGATTCTGACGCGCCGGAGGAGATTTCTGAGCTGCTCGCTTTCTACAACTCGTACGCTTTCCGCGAAATTGTCGTTTTCAAGAACAACAAGGCGTCCGTTGAGTTTTTAAGAAACCAGTTTGCATTTGGCGTTCTGGAGGACATTTACTTTTCAAAAGACTTTCCGCTGAGTTTGGAAAACGAGTATTTGAAGTGGGTTGCAGATGATCGTTTGAAGAAGACTAAAAACGCCGTCGTCTGTGATGTAAATTCTATCAGCCAGCTGCAAAACAGCGTAAATGATGGCTGTTTGCTGTTGAAAATTGCCCTTCGTAGTAGCATTTGTTGTTCTAGTTTTGCTTTGGTTTTTGCGTCAATAAAAATAGAGTTTACCAGCCCGAGAACCGTATTTAAAAACGATTGCGCTTGGCTCCCAAACAAGGTCGCCCACAATTCTGCAGACGCGCTATTGTACCACCAGCACGTGAATACGAACCGCTGGCGTTTTTCGACGGTTTGTTCAATAAAAATAGTGTTCACAGCACTAAGCGCGGCAAGCATTGCTTTTTGACGGTCTCAATTAGCATTGATTCATTATACTTGAAAGCATTGCTTCCGGCTGCATCTAAGAAGCTCATCGCCGGCTCCGTTAATCAGTTGATCGCCCGGAAATGAAGTTGTCCCGTCTCAGCATCTTCAAATCAAAGAAATCAAGCGGATGGGTGGAGTTGGAGGAGATGGACGACTCCGAGTGGCTTGTTCCACCCTCCAACAAGCCGCCGTCGGTCGAGGAAGAACTATGCCGCTGGAAGAACTTTGACCTTGTTGCCAACGACAAAGAGGGATTCGAATCCCTGCAAAATCACTTGAAGGAAGAGAGAAACGAAGAGAATCTCGATTTCTGGAAGGAATGCAGCATGCTGGAAGAGAACTGGAACGAAGCGAGAGGCTCAAGCCGTTTACTAGGAATTCGTCGTTGCAGAAGCTCCACGCGAGGTGAATCTGGATTGCGATGTGCGAAAGCTGTTAGCGCTGTCACTGACTCCAAATTCAATCAAGGTCGCACAGCGACAAATCGCTCATCTCATCGAAACTGATCCTTTTCCTCGGTTCTTGAAGACCAACGCGTTTCATGATTTCGTACTTGGAAAAACGTGGGAGAATATAGTGTGATTAGCGTAATTAGCGTGATTAGCGTGATTAAATTAGCTAGCTGCCTGCTGTGCCTACAAGAACTGATAAATTGGCGGTCAAACAGAAGCATATCTGCTCCATTAATAGGTTCAACACAGGCTGCCTTAGTTTTTTAGCCTAGTTTATTGGCATGTCCAGCATCACCTGAAGCGGCTGCTACGTACTGTACACCTCTGTTCCATCAAAATCTATCTGACACTGGAAAATTTATTTTTATTTTCTGGTTTGTCGTTCTGTATTCGAAGGATGGAAAATGACTGTCAGTTCATTCTACACGAGAACGACGTCTCCTTTGCCCAGATGCTTCGCTTCATCCATGGGTTTCAAATGCGATGCTTCATCTGATAAAGCAGTGCCACGGCCCCACAAGAGCGTATAAATGAATAGACAGTGAACACTTGAGTTGTAAGAGTGCAATGAAAACAATTTCGCTTCTGTTCATCGAAGAGACGATTTTGCTCCTCGCCAACTGCATCGGTAGCAACGGTTTCTCTTTTAGCACCTGCTCCCGCTTGTCGGGAAACTGGGCAAAGATAGGGAAGCAATTTTTCAGAGACGTCCACTTCTACGGCATCTCCATTGAACCCTCAAGATCACTGGATGACGTGTTCCTCGCCGTCACTCGGAGTACGTACGGTCACAGCCTGGAACGTCTTCCGTGAAGGATCTGCAGGACTATGAGTTTCCCTCGGCTGACGGTGTTTGACTTTGTTTCAATCGGTTTCTACACCGGCCGACGAACGACCGCTCCCGACAAGCACTACACGCGAGTTCCCTTCAATTCCGCGTTTATGAACGCCCTGAAACGCGTCCTCCGGGAGAGCACTTGTGCTGTCGTCTGCAGTTTTCGATGGATCCCGCAGTCAAAGACGAACGTCATGTGTACGATCGCTTTCTGGACGTCTTTCCGCCGAGATTCAGTTGCGTCACCTTCGCGAAGAGTTCCGCAAGAGCGGCAGAGTTTATCCTTCGGACAGACGAGAACAGACCGATCTACAGCCTGG
>MQUG01004013.1:0-11333 GCA_007213375.1 Steinernema feltiae | reverse complement strand
TGGGAGAATATAGTGTGATTAGCGTAATTAGCGTGATTAGCGTGATTAAATTAGCTAGCTGCCTGCTGTGCCTACAAGAACTGATAAATTGGCGGTCAAACAGAAGCATATCTGCTCCATTAATAGGTTCAACACAGGCTGCCTTAGTTTTTTAGCCTAGTTTATTGGCATGTCCAGCATCACCTGAAGCGGCTGCTACGTACTGTACACCTCTGTTCCATCAAAATCTATCTGACACTGGAAAATTTATTTTTATTTTCTGGTTTGTCGTTCTGTATTCGAAGGATGGAAAATGACTGTCAGTTCATTCTACACGAGAACGACGTCTCCTTTGCCCAGATGCTTCGCTTCATCCATGGGTTTCAAATGCGATGCTTCATCTGATAAAGCAGTGCCACGGCCCCACAAGAGCGTATAAATGAATAGACAGTGAACACTTGAGTTGTAAGAGAGCAATGAACACAATTCGCTTCTGTTCATCGAAGAGACGATTTTGCTCCTCGTCGATTGCATGGGTAGCAGCGGTTTCTCTTTTAGCACCTGCTCCCGCTTGTCGGGAAACTGGGCAAAGATAGGGAAGCAATTTTTCAGAGACGTCCACTTCTACGGCATCTCCATTGAACCTCAAGATCACTGGATGACGTGTTCCTCGCCGTCACTCGGAGTACGTACGGTCACAGCCTGGAACGTCTTTCCGTGAAGGATCTGCAGGACTACGAGTTCCCTCGGCTGACGGTGTTTGACTTTTGTTTCAATCGGTTTCTACTCCGGCCGACGAACGACCGCTCCCGACAAGCACTACACGCGAGTTCCCTTCAATTCCGCGTTTATGAACGCCCTGAAACGCGTCCTCGGGAAGCACTTGTGCTGTCGTCTGCAGTTTTCGATGGATCCCGCAGTCAAAGACGAACGTCATGTGTACGATCGCTTTCTGGACGTCTTTCCGCCGAGATTCAGCTGCGTCACCTTCGCGAAGAGTTCCGCAAGAGCGGCAGAGTTTATCCTTCGGACAGAGGAGAACAGACCAATCTACAGCCTGGAGCTGGGCGGCGGAAAATGGATTCAATCGGAGAAATTCAAGAGTTTTGTGCGGAAATTCATGTTTGAAAGAGATTTCGCCCGTCTCCAGTTGGATTCCGTTGAAGAATACGGTTGCACGACTACAGAGGTCTTTGAGCACGTACTGAGCAAGTGGGATTCCGCCCCGGAGAGCTTCAAGTGGACGCTCAAAACTCTCCAGTTGCCAAAGGGAAAAATCAAGAAAACGGTGAAGAAATACGCAAAGAAGTTTGACCGAGATGGCCGCTTTGCCCGACGTCATCGACTGGACGACTCGATTCTGCTATTCGATGTGTTTGGCGACAACTTTATCGAACCAGACTCTTGTGGTTACGACGTCTTAAGCTTAATGTGGACCACACATCATTATCACAAAGTGGCGTTGGAGAACTTCGACGGATTGAGAATTTGGTGATTCTTGTTAAGAATAATTTTGATAACGATAAATGCGGTTTGGTGATTGCATCTAGTGCGTAGATCAATGCGGTTTCGACGGAACACAACACTTCGTGACACGTGACACGACTTATTTTAGGTTCATTGTAATTTTAACGTTTTAAACGTTATATTTAATAAACAGTATTTCAGCAAGCACAAAGAGTCGCATACCGGTGGTTTTTGCGCAAATACTACGCAATTAAGAAAAACAAAAAAAAATTATTTTAATTATTTTAAAATAAGAATATTTAAAATAAGAATCCATATAATTAACAGCAAGTACAGCTTGAAATGAACCCGGTTGACTATGTGGTTAACCAGAAATCAAGCAAGCAGTTGTGAAGTTTACACGATTGCGCCAAGTGTTCCTGACCAACCATCATCAGATTGCTCCAAATGTAAGTGAATTTTTAGTTTAAACGTTTACAATATTTGCGCATTCTTAGATGTTAAAGCTTCTCGTGAGTAGCGTAAAGCTTGCTTGCTCGTGAGAAGCTTCTCGTAAGTAGCGTTTCCCAACTACTGCTCCTGAAAGCATTGAACGGTCACTACTTTCCTCTTCATGACAATACGTTGTGCCAGCTCAGGATCACGAGGATGGGCTTTAGAGACGAAGGTAAGTGTTTTCCTTTACCAAAAAAGCAGTTCAAGCGCACTTTTTTAGCCGAAATGGGTCGTTTTATGTGCAATACTCCCACTCCCATATTGCTGACATGGCCGCGGCCAAACAAGTGGAGGAATTCATGGTCAATAACCCTCTACCAAACGCTTCGCTAGTTCTGAAGTTTTAAACTTACGTATTTATTGATCCACAAAGAAGTGTGACAGCGCCGGAACTGTGGAACTTCCACGATTTTGTAAAATCGATCATATATATCGGAAAAGGCGAAGGGAACCGGTACAGACGACATTTGAAGGTAGGCTTTCGCATGATGCTATTTCTGAACGTTTTCGCTTAGGACGCCCACTTACGGACTCATTTGTCGACCCTCAAAATTCAGACAATCCTAGGCATTTGGCAATCGGGCAGAGGCGTTCTGTGTTCCGTCGCTCATCGTGAATCTACTAGTGAAGAAAGTCTTTGTCGCGAGGATGCTCTACTGCAGCTTTTCACGAAGTACGCGCATTCAAAACGACGGCTTATTTTCGCTCTCTATTCGAAGAGGTCCGAAGATGCTTGCCATTCTACACGATGTCTCATTTGCCCAGATGCCTCGCTTCACCTATGGGATTGAAATGCGTTCTCCCAGCCATTTTGTTATTTGTAGCCGCAATCGCTTGTCGGCTTCCGATCTTTTTCTGCGATCTTTATTTACATCGAAATCGCGATTTATCGATGAAAAGACCTTAAGAAGATTGCAGCAAGTAGGATCAAGCGCGGAGGTAGGAAAACGGACAACGACAGTCAACAATTTACGATAAACCACTTTATTCTTTGCTAAGATTGCACAACAGTTGGGAAGCACAACTTCCTCGAATGGTATTCGTATCATCCTTTGCAAAATAAGGAGCGGATGGAGATGTGTGCGTGCAAAAACTATGCAGCGCCAGTTCAACTTGCGATGGCCTTCTACAATGAGGTGCTTTTCTCTCTTAATTTAAGCTTAATTTAAGCACATTTTTCAAACGAAAATAAAAATTTTAAACTCCCGTAAGTCTGAATCTGTTTGATGCGTTTGGGGCAAGGCTGAAGGCCTATTTGAAAATATCGATTGTGTTTGTCTACGTAAAATAAACTCTTTATGTACATTGGTTGTTGTCGAGTTGTCACGTACCGAAATTTTCATCCTTAGGCTTCGACTGAGCAAAGAACAACAGTTGTTCAAGTTTAGTTCGCTTGTGTCCAAAACTCTTCCCTTCAGAACCGAAATGCGGTTAAATCCATATGCGATGCGTTCAGTTTCACGTCGAATAGCACGCATTGCGTTAAACGCATAAATGTCGTAGTTTCCAGGTCTATTACATCATTCGAACAACCTCTCTTGACGTTCTGACCAAAGATGACCAGCGACTTTGCGTGGCTACCAATGGAAATCGTCTGCGACATCATCGAAACGGCCACATATCCAGCTGAAACAGCTCTCAAGACACTCGCGTTGTTTGAGGGATCGTGGGCTGAATCGGCGATCCGTGCGACAGCCAACTGGCAATTGCGCTATTCCAAGGTTGATAAGTCGACCGATCTTATCGAGTTTAAAGCGAACGCATCGCAACTCTACGAACATCTAGTTGTGCTTGATGTTCCGGAGAGCTTCCACGATCTGCTCGAGCTCATGGGAACTCGTTTTTCAAGAATCCAGTGGTACAACTGGGTCGACTCCGATCTGGCTTTTCTTCAATTCGCCAATTTTTTGAAGCGCCAGTTGCAATCCACCCATCTGAGGAGGATTTTTACTGGAATGGGCACTGAACAACAAACATTTTGTGGATTTTGTAAAGAGATCGCATTTTGAAGAGCTCCACCTGGATACCCTTGATCTACTTCCATTCGAGCTGTATGAAGGAGCGCACCAGGCCTGGGAGACGACAGAGCGATTCCAAGTCCGTCGCAAACGTATCCATTCCAGGATTTCCGCAGAAACAAAAGACAAATTCGAGAAATACTTTGATATTGAACTGATAGAAGGCAAGTTTAACGAAATTTCTCTCAAGCATCCCGTTCACATCACAGCAAAGATGAACATGTCGGTTTATACGAGCGACGATGATTGGAATGTCAAAATGGAGTTTGTAGATCTGCGGGATGAAGACGAATGCGAGCAGGACGGTGCAAACTTCTCAGATGAAGAGAACGATGATGATGATGTCAACATGTCTTCAGATGAAAACTCTTCTAGTTCCGATCGCATGCCTTATTCTGGTTCCGGCTCAGAATCTGAATGAGTTTTCGATCTCTTGTGCTATTTGGTTAAATCGTTTGAATAAATTTCAATTTCCCCTAAGGACGTCTTGATTTGCGCAATATGGAAATATTGTTGGAGCTGAAAAACGCTCATACCAAAGACGCAAAAGAAAACGCCCATCTGACTGTTCATAAACAACAAAGTACCACTATCAATCAGTCTGTTCAAGGCGGAGAGAGACGCCGTGGCTCAGTGGGAGTGGTTCAAACTCTGACTTAGACATCCGATGACCGGTTGGGAATGCCTACGTGCAAGTTTGAAACTGTGATCCTAGGAATTCTTAAACTTGAACGCCAGAACTCACAGCAAGTTCTAATACAACGCTTAGCGTGTGGATTACAGTGCAACTAGTGGCGCTCAGTTAGTAAGAGACAAATCCCGCAACGGTTATTTGAATTAATTTTTAATCCCAATGTATTTTAGAATTTAAAGTATTAGCATTGCAACGTATGGTAGGTTAACCATTAATTTAAGTCAACAACAGCAAATGCTACAAAAACCAATGCTAGTCCGACCTATGTAGCATTCTACGCCTATGCCCGCAGCAAAGCCCTCTAGAAGTAATCAATTAACCAACGCAGCTGATCGGCATTGAACAAACGAACTGACACATTGTGCTCGTCTCGATCTCGAAACGATTTGGTCTTCAAGCAACAATAAAGCTTCTGATCAAACGCTGTTTAGGTCCATCAATCATAAACATTAAGTAATTAATTTAATTGATTTAGGTCCATAAACAACTGGAAATGCGGGTTGGGAATGATACTCAACTGGTTCATCGCATCTATTCGAAGGACAGATTTTACGTCTACTTGGAATTTCCTAACTAACCCTCACACCGGATCGGCATTGAACAAACGCTGACAACGGTAAAGCAAGTGTAATAGAGGAAATTTAATTACATAACAAAGGATTTCCATAAACCAGACCGCTTCTCCTCATTCTCTAGGTCCATAAAAGGTCAACGCCACAAAACCATGTCGCTGTACTCTTAGCTCCATTTCTGCCGTAGGCTCACTTGGATGTTTCAGCGTAATGCACGTGTATGGAGAATTACCGCTCCAGTGCAGAGATATTCCAAAGTGTGCTTCCAGTTTTTCAATTTTTGGCGAGAAATTTTTGCAGAAACTTTTTGTGTTTTGAACTTGAATTCCTTCCGCGATTCAAACGTTTTGTACGCTTCTTCGATAACCGCAAACGAGACGTGTTGAGCGCTAACGTAGAGGCTCTCACACGATGGTTTCTTGACGAAATCAATCAAATGTTTGTCCAATTCCTCATTTTTGAACTTGATTTTAATGAGGGTCAGATTACGGAGGTACTGTGACTTCAGTTGGCGTTTAAGGAAATTAACGAGTTGAGGAGGCGCTCTTTTGCCGTCTGATTTCCAGCAGTGCACAGTTGAGAATCGATTTCCCATCAGCTCCAGCGCATCGCAATACCTGTTAGGAATCTTGTATAAAGCGACCGATTCATAGAGATTCGGTGCAATAGCCTTCAGCTGCGCGAGAGAAATATCTTGATTGATTTCCGAATAGCGAATCTTGTGCGACTTGGCTTCGTTAAACGTAACCTCCGCGTCCAGTCTCCCTTCTTTGTTGCATTGCGAGAAGTAGGGACGACCGTCAGAGTTGCACGTCAGCAAGATTGTCCGTCCACGGTCGCGCGCACTCTCGCCCCAGTTTCCAGCGATTTGGACAATCTTTTTAAGATTGAAGCTGATTTGCGTTGGATCTTCACAGGCGAAAGCGAGGACATCGGCGATGATTTCGTTAGGGAAGAAGACAAAAGGCATGACGATCGTCTTGAATTATCAAAGTAATCTGAGCGCGTAACGATGCGTTGCCCAGGAATTCTTAGCCCGATTAAGCAAGCGAACATTTCAACGTTTGGTTTTTCAACGCAATGCTAAATTCGGTTTCACACTCCAAAAAGAAAGTGCGAAACACCGGAAAAAACCAAGAAGACAATCGCGTTAGGAGCCAGCATTATTGAGAAAGCCCATGTCGCTAGAAGTGTTCCAAGCACAGTCCAATCTTTTCCTATACGGTCGTGCATTGTCCCGCGATGGTTCTCTAGCTAGTTCTGACCGGCATGGGCGTTCTTCGCGACCTCGAATTGATTGAACAGCCATGAAAACACAGAATTGTCTCCGCTTGGCTGAGAAAAACAAGAAAATCACGTTTTGCCACCGCGCGTCAAACTTCTAAGTCGAAGTCAAACGGGAAATCGTGACATTTCATCACTTCTTTTCATCATTTTTAATCTCAGAATTGAATTGTGATCTCACAACCTCAGAATTGCGACGAGCAACAGCTGCAACATTCTCATGTGAGAGATTCTTCAACGCTCAACGCTCTGCACTTTGACGCTCTTACAGACGCCATGCGCAATCTCCATCGACACGCATAACTCGTTCGGTCAAAGCGAGGCGACAAAAACATATGCCAAATCGCATTATGGGCAGTAAGCAATGCCGATCTCACCGTTTTGCGTTGCTTTCGGCACATTTAAGCCAACGCTTTCCTTACATAATCAAAAGCAGAATGGATCGCAGCACAAAACTTTTTTTGGTGGCCCGCACGACCATGGAATTGATCTGCAATCCCGCGCGCACAAATATCAGGCAATTGAACGTCCACCTCATGAGGACTGTCGACCTCCTCTACACTCACCAGGACTACACCGACCACTGGAAGCTGATTTTAGCCAACGATTTTGCCTGGCTCCCGAACGAGGTCATTCACGACGTCTTGGAATCAGAAGCGTGTGGTGAAGCGTTCTTTGAAGACTTTGCAAATCTTGCTCTGCTCAACTGTTCCTGGGCGGATTTTGGCCGCGAGTTTGCGACGGCCAGTAGAAGGTTCCGTTCCAATGGAGTCGAGGATCATCGTGATTATGCATTCGAATTGGAGGCTACGTTTACGCCTCCTAATTTTTGTGATCTCTCGATGGATCGCGGCCGGCAAATCTTCGCAGTTGTCAGCAAGTGTGTAGAGCTAGCAGCATACCCTGGAAACCATTGATGTGAAGCGTATTACATGGGGCGACTTCAAGAATCTTCTCAGGCAAAGCGTCCAGTTCCTGTACGCCGATCAAGTCTATACGGAGCACTTGAGGCTGAACCTCGCCAACGATTTCGCGAATCTACCGAAAACGATTGTCCAAGACATTGTTCAGAACATGGACATGAAGAACACGTCTGCTGCGACAGAACTGGCTTTAATCCAGGGTTCCTGGGCCGAATTTGCACAGTGCTGTTGCCGTTTTAGCTCCACACGTGTTGAAAGCTGGAACGACCTTTCGGAGTTGATAGCGAAGGCCTCGCAACTCTACGGTTTGATCGTCTTTCAAGCAATTCCTGATCATTTTGTAGATTCTCTTGAGTTGCTCGGCACTCGTTTTGCTGAAGTCGTCTGGTTTGAAGCGCCTGACTGCAGGCGATCTGAATCTGCATTGATTCAAATAACGAAATTCTTCAAACGTCAACTGAATTCATCGTATTTAAGAAGGATGACGATTTGTGGAGAACTTAGAATTGAAGAGCTGAACGAAATCCTGGTTGAATTAGTGAAGAAGCCGCAGTTCGAGTTACTACAGCTCTCTTCAACGCCCCTTCCGTTCCAAGTAATCGAAGAAGCGTTCACCACATGGGAGTCAACAAAGCACTTCTCAGATCAACGCAAGTCGATCAGCGGTGGAATTTCTGACGAAACCCTGAAGAGAATTGAGGAGAAGTTCAGCAAGAATCTCTCAGGTTGCACGACCAATGCAAAGCGACGTTCACTCAGATGGCAATCAGAACATTGTCATAGCAACGCGCGGATGGAGATGTCCGCTTGTGCGCCTGCAAACCATTCAGAGCAAATGCAGCTCATTACCTTCATGATGCGTTTCACTCTAATCGCTTCGTTGACTTGAATACATGGAGTACATGGTGTTGAAGTGAAATAAAGATTGTTAATTTCCGTTTAACTTTGTTTAATCCGATCATGTCGAATTATTTTCGTAGCTGCATGTAACGCGCTGCTCTATCGAGCCCGTGTATAGCATTATCACAGAAAGTGATTACTACGTCTGTCATCAATTGGGATGCGGGGAGCGATTAAAAAACCCCGTTGACGGATCCACCGCAAGTTCGAGCGCAAAGCATCGCAGAAGTTAGAAGCTTAGACGGCAGCAAGCGTGAGCAACAGACAAAAGCGCAAGCGAAGGTCCAGCAGGTTGATCAAACAGAAGAAACAGAAAGCTTGCTCAGAGGGAGCGTATTCTGAGATTCGTTGCGGCGTTTCAGAAGTCAAGCAGTGATGAGGAATGCGGGCAGAAACTGCACATTACACATTGGATTTTGATAAAATGACACAGACAACGAGTTCGTTGTCACGAACGCATATCCGAAGTGTAGAAGTTATCCAGTGCTTTCAATGCAGAAAGTCGCTGTTACTGTTAGTGAGGATCTCGGGCTTCTATACGCACAAAAACAAGACAACTACGATCATTAAGATGCGAAAACGTACGAGCCAATTCAAGTTCGCTGTTGGAATTCGTCAACAGTTTGCAAAGCTTCTCTGACTCCGGTCCATTTCGCTCAGAAGTCGCCGCGAAATCCTGCAAAAAATATGCTAATTTGCGTCAAGACCAGTCGTTTCCAGGATACCGGTAAGCAATGCAGGACGACACTCGCATTGCTTTTGGCACATTTAAGTCAACAATTTTCTCGCCTAATCAAAAGCAGAAATGGATCGCAGCAAACAACTTTCCAAAGTCAACCCGCAAGAGCATGGATTTGTTGACGGACTGGTCCGTGTTAATGACCCCGAAAGAAATGGACGACCACTTGAGGCAAACTGTCAACCTTCTCTACACTCACCAGGACTACAGCAGACCACCTGAAGCTGGTTTTAGCCAACGACTTGGCCTGGCTGCCGAACGAGGTCATTCACGGCGTTTTGGAATCAGAAGCGTGTGGTGAAGCATTCTATGAAGACTTTGCGAATCTTGCTCTACTCAATGGTTCCTGGGCGGATTTTGGCCGCGAGTTTGCGACGGCCAATAGAAGATTGCGTTCCAGCAGTGGATTTCAAGACGATCAAAATTACACTTTTGCAGCAAATGGACCGTACAGCGCGGCATTCTGTGATCTCTCGATCGATCGCAGCCAGCAACTCTCCAAGGTCGTCGGCAAGTGCCTAAAGCTACGGGAGACCCTCAAAAACCCCAATGCGGAGCGCATTACATGCAACGGATTTATGGATCTTCTCAGGCAAACCGTCCAGTTTATGTGCGCCGATCAAGACTACTCCGACCATTTGCAGCTGAATTTAGCAAACGATTTCGCGAGTTTACCGAATACGATCATCAGCCGACGTCGTAAAACCCGAATGTGTGTTTAAGGCGACAATTCTTGCTTTAACGCAGGGTCCCTGGGCAGAAACTGCCGTTGGTTATTGCCTTTTCTGCTATACCACTGTTAAGGACACAACGGAACTTTCGACGCTGAAAACGAATGCGCCACGACTCTACAACTCAATCGCATTTAATCGCGTTCCCGATCAATTTTGCGATATTCTCAAGTTGCTCGACACTCGTTTTGCTGAAGTCTACTGGTATGGAAAGCGTGACTACAGCCGATCTCAATCAGCACGCATCCATGTAACAAAATTCCTGAAACGTCAGCTGAAATCCAAGTATTTGAGAATCATGACGATTTCTGAAGAAACTAGAACTGAAGATCTGAACGAGCTGCTTGTTGAGTTTGTGAAAAGACCTCAGTTTGAGTATTTATCAATGAAAGCCACAGATTCACTTCCGTTTGGAGTATTCGAAGAAGCTTGCAATGCCTTGGAAGTCAGCTAAGAGATTTGTAGTTGACCGCAAATGGATTAAAGGGACGATTTCTGAGGAAACTGCGAAGAAAATAGAGGAAAAGTTCAACAAACAAGAATTGAGTTGCACAACAAGAATTGAGAATGAAAAGTTCATCGCGTGGACATCCAAACATCCGAGTCATAGCGCAGCTGAGATGCACATGTATGTTTCTAGAAATCATTCAGACCCAATTGAAACCAAGCTGCATTTCTCCAAGCTCTCGATGATTCTCGACGTCTGACCCGAAGTATTTGATTTAATGTTGTTAAATTTAAATTAAAGTTAAACCAATGTCCGTTACGGAACTGTCTGTTGCCAAACTGTCTGCTGCCGAACTGTCTGAGTCGGAGGTGTCTGTTCAGCCATTGTGGATGCCGTTGGCTGTCAAATCTCGGTTCAACGGAAATAAATTTCATATCGATTTTTATACGTTTCTCAGCTAAACTGTTTAACTTTAATTTAAATTTAAATCTGTGGTCAGGTCGCGAGGAATGCATGCCGTCAGAATCACGCACAACGGCCGGAAGTAGCCAGAAAACCCGTCGCGGGACACTGCAAGACCATATATTGATTACATGTTCCGCAATCAAATCGCCGCGAGACCACGTTTTCTCCAATAAATGCTTTGTTAGGCTCGGTGAATTCATTGAAACATTAAAATCGAAATTTTCAAGCAGTGAAAACTGCCTGCACGCACTAAACTATTCAGCGACAAACAGCCGCAAACGGGTCGCGACTGCCTTAGTACATTTGCCTAGCTGGTGGACGGAGAATGTCGCATATGCTCTGCTAGCCTCATAAAATCAAAGTTTCTACTTTCGCTTGTAGATTGTTTCTTTTGGCCAATCCGTCTAAAACCAATTCGAGGGGACCAGACGCTCGTTTGTACATGCGATACAAGCTAGGCCAATGAGACAGCTATTATTAGCTTTGGCGAAGCAACCTAACACCTTTACACCAAACGGAGCGCAGATCTTTCGAGGTCAGGCGCGCACATCGTTTTCGTATATGATTTTATTGGTTTTAGCAGCGCACATAGCCATAGAATATTTTAACACAAAGTCA
>MQUG01004011.1:0-28111 GCA_007213375.1 Steinernema feltiae | reverse complement strand
TTTCTCGCCGACTGACTTCCTGCGCGTGGAGACCTCATTAGAGTTCATAAAATTGCAACTTTTGTGTCCTATTTGTGAAGATCAGACGAACTTTGCGCTCTCTTCTGCACTTTCATCGCTCGCTCCACTCTTCTCCCACTCCCAGATGGCCTTTCACCGTTCTGTCCTCGCAAAGCACTTACGTAACGCAATCACGCGCCGCTGCAATGTTTCAACAACACGAGTGTTTATCGCGCATTTGTTGTGACGTCATCGCGCTCGCCGCCATCTCTTCAGGCGTGCAAAAACTTATCTCTGCGGGCGATTTGTTGGCATTCTTCGCGTCCTCTCCGCTCCTCCATTGATCTTCGTTGTAAGAGGAAGAAGTTTTTTGATGCACCAATGCGATTTTTGACGTCTCGTGCCTTGAGTGAAGTGCTTAATCCTGGCTTGTTGCTTGTTTCCAGACCTTGACTTAGCCTCGAATAGACTCAAAGGAAAGGCAAACAAGTAAACAGGAAAAGCCGCGCAGCACTTTACTAATCAAATGACGAATTTACAGTAGTTCTACGAATTCTGGACATTTTGGCCGTGAAGCGATCAACAAGATCGCGATTGCCAATCTATGATTGGATAGAGACGTTACTGACCGTCTGAGAATGCAAAGTGTTTTCGCACTTTGTTCGTTTTCAATTTGCTAAGTATTGTTTCACCACATAAGCGGCTTTGCGGTCAGTTCTGGGTCAATTTGTATTGTGTGGAAATTCGAAATTTTTTCGTATATAACCAGATTTCTTGACGTTGTTTTCTCAGATTCATATTGTCCTCTTATCGCGCGGTCGCCTCTTCGATTTCTGTCTGTCTGAAACGCGTCTTTATTCCAAATGCAATGAATGCTTTGGCTTCTTGTCGCCTCTTTCTTTGAAAGGTACTGTAGACTACTTCAACGGCACGTTTGGTCAAATTTTGAAGTTTCGATGTTCCAAAAATGCAATCCAAAACCGTCAAATTATAGTTAGAGAGCAACGCTGCTGTCTGTCTGAAACGCGCGATTTCTGCCGCTTTCCAAATGAAAACTACTTTTACATCTATGAGACTTTTGCGTTTACCAATTTCTTGCTACACCGCATGAGCACTTTTGGGTCCATTTTTGTTCGTTTGAAACTCATAGACCTGAGTTTCAGTCGTTGCTTTCATGTAATACAACTCCAGTGTCCCTCCAATGGTATGGTTTTCACTTCGCCTTCTCTTTCACTTGTAATTTCAAGCAAACCAATAAAATCGCCAAAACAGACTTTTTCGTCTGATTTTTCTTCCAAATGCTAAATATTTTGGCATTTTGCGGCGCTTCCCGCGTTGTTCAATCCTCTAAGTGTTGCTGCATCACATAAGCGGCACTTTTGGGCCCATTGTTACTGTTTTGAAACTCATAGAGCTAGATTTCAGTCGTTGTTTCCATCTAACTTCGCTCCACTCTGTCCTCCCCCTCTCGCCTCTTCCAACTTCGTGCAATGCAACTTTCAATAAACCACTAAAAACCGTCGGCCGAACGCGTTTTCTTCTCCTCCTCCCTCCTCCTCCACAAATCATTACAACAACTCGCGCCAGCGAAACGATTAGCGGCGCCTGTGAATGACCGTCGCCGCGTCGGTGATCGCCGCTCAACTCCTCGCTGTTGGTTACCTACCTACACGCGCGCCCTCAAAGGCGATCACCACACAGTCAGAGGTGGCAGCAGCAGCAGCAGCCACTAAGTAAGACAGTAAAACTGATAACACTTTTGCAGTCGCCGCGCTGTTGTGTAGCTTGAATGAAGTGAGTTCACTGGCGAGCAATTGGAGATCGTCGGCGTTGATCTACGCGTTGCTGTCGCTGTTTGACTCAAATCGCTATTCTTAGGAGTTCTTCACCCTCCTGCAAGTCTAAAAACACTTTTGGAGAACTCGACGCGATTGTGAAATGCGATTTTGTGGTCTTTTGAGCGCGCGCACACGGTTGTAGTGGATCGGAATGTTGCGAACTGCTTCCGCTTGTCTGAGACCCCTAAAATGCGTTTTTGGATCAAATCGCCAACCTTTAGCTGACTGATTGTGAGCTCTGCGACCGTTTGGCGGTGGTCAACGAGACTGACCGCTGTCTAGCGCAGACCAAAAATCGTTTTCTCCTTTTTTGTGCGCTCTCCTAATCATTAAAAGATAACAAAACCGTCTGTTAGCCTCTCTTCTGTCTGTCTTTGCTGTCTGAAAGTGCATCTAGTTGAATAGTACAGTTGTTATTCTCAAATTTTGCCATTTTTTGCGCTCGCAAAGTCCAAAAGTTCACTGTTTGCGACTCAAAAACTAATCTTAAACCTCTGTGCTCGTTCGGTGTTTCTAGTTTTGCGTCTCCTTCTCAATCTACTCTGCTCCACTAACGGAAGTAGAACCAGAGTGCATCCACACGCAATCGATCAAATTCGAGCTTTTTGTCACCTGTGTGTTACAGTGCGATTTCAAAATTTCATTTTTTATTTACTTTAGAACTTCAAGGTTAGCGGAGAACGCGAACGGAATAACCCAGATTGCCGGCCGCCGCCGCTCTAACCTCCTCGTCATTAGAATTGTGGTTTTTGTGACTTGCGGCTACTTTGATTCGCGATTCTACGCGTTGCTCTGTCTTCATCTCTGTCGTTTGAGTGGTAAAAGTTCAAAATTGTTTACCGAAAGTAGGTCTTTGCCGTCGAGAGGAGGAGAAGACAATATGCGGGTGCGCGCGCGCGAGATGTTGCATTTGGGTTACGAACGAAGCGACGTTTACTCATATGTGGTTGTGCTCTGCGTGATGTCATGGTGTTTGTACGTGTGCATGTGGGTTTTGCGTGTTCAAAGTTTGGCGTTTTGAGTCAGAGCGTGACTGAACTGTGGAGTTTCCTTGTTTGAATGCACTTTGGTGGCCCAAAATTCGTCATATTTCCGGCTCTTAAGCCCTTATCTTGCAGAGGTAGAGGTGAATGCACTAATTTATTTTAAATCCAATCGTGGTGGGACCAATAAAAGTTGGAAAAGTAAGTCCAAAATGCGTCATATTTCCAGATCTGCTCTGTATCTGAGCCCGATCTATACAGAAACTTTGTGACTACCTTTTTTAAACCAATTGTCCAAAAAAACCAGACCAAAAATAGACCAAAATAGGACTATTTGAAAGTTTACGTTTTAAGAGTATTCCACGTGTAGGATGAGCGTATCGAGTTGAATGAGATGGAGTTCGATTCAGCGCTGTTAGACAGCCTCAAAAGACGCATTTGAAATTGAGCGATTTTGGCAAGAAAAGGGCCAGAAATGGGAAAATAGCGTTTCGGACACCAATTTGAATTAAGCGCTCGCCTTCCCTTTTTCTCTTTCGAACGAGGAATAATTGTGGCTTTTCACTCAAAGCGTTTGGTTTTGGTGCCTTCAACGTGATTATCACTGTGCGCGATAGGTCAGAACGTGAAGACGTTGACCACAATCGCTTTTTTCGCACGTTTAACCACGGTCTTCATGTGGTCAAATTCTGAAATTCTGAAGTAAATTATGAATATTATGCAGTTAACACCTATATTGACACCTGCAATACTGTGTCAATGTTTAAGCCTCTTTTAAAATTCATTTTAGGTCTGACTGTTCATATCTGTCTTTAGGTCACGACACTGTGAACGGACAGGACGTAAACTTTTGTGTTTAACAGTATACTGTGCTTAAATTCGAAAATTCTAACCTTTACAAGTAACCTCAGTCTCTTCCGGTCTAGACACGTTTATAGCTTTTGGAACTCAATTCAATCGATACTCAAAACTGTCCGTCTTTCCACCGTTTGCAACATTCCTCCCTCTCCAATGTCCTCTTGTTGAATTCTGCAAAAATTCCCTCCAAACTAACGATCGCAAACTTGTCGCCAAAGTAATCGTTTCGCGCGTTGCTCTTTGCAGTTCAAGCGAGTCGCGCGCATTCGTTAATTGGGTCAAACTGTAAAAACCGACAAAGAAACTCTTCTAGAAACCAACTATTCTCGTTTGCACGTGCGACGACCTTTCGAAACGCTGATGCGCCGCCGCCGCCGTTGATGAGTTCCGCAAGTCGGTTTTTTCAACAAACGCATCAGGGGGGAAGTTCTGGCCTTGAGGGAGGGAGTTGTTGCGAAAAAAGGACTCAAACATCTACCGTAACCCCCAGCAAAAAACTGCTCATCTTCCTCTGTTATAATCAGCGATCGGTGAGAGGAACGTTTCTCTCCTCCTCCAACTTCCTACTTTCACAAAACTGGAATCTGAGCGCCGTCGCGATGTTCACAAGACTGTTTCAAACCGAAAGTACTCGTCTTCACCCGCCAGGCGGCTTGTCAGAGCCAATCGATCAATGACCTTCGTGCAGCAGCAGTCAGCGCAAACCGTTTTTCGTCTTCAGCGCTGTGTGGCGGCGGCGGCAACAGTTAGAAGCGCGTGTGAGTATCTAGCGCACAAAATGGTTTTGAAGCTCCGCCCGCGCGATCGTTTTTCGACAACGCGCGCGCCTACTTTTTGATTACTCGCGGCGGCGGTCGACTGTTGCAGAGTGAGGTACTTTGCACAGAGTGTCTTGGCGAGCGCAGAGCGCACACGTTGCGCTGCAGCTGCCTGTTTGTGTTTTGTTTTGGGAGTCGAGAGCGCGCGCCGGAGGTTATCGGTGGGAACATCTGCGAGCGAGTGACTCTCGCGCGGTTTTTTGGCGTGAAAGGGCGTTTTTACAGTATGTATGCAAACGGGTTAGGGGATTTTGTGATCAAAGGTTAATTTTGTGGCTGATATTGAGAGGTGGCAAGTTGAGAATGCAGTGGTTGGGTTCTTTTAGTGCTTTATTGGAGCCGTTTGCAACTTGTTGGCCTTATTAGATCCCTGATCATATCTAACTACAAATGATAGAGTTTTTAGGATCAAAAGTATGATTTGCTGATAATTTTAAGAGGTGGCAAGTTGAGAATGATAGCAGTGGTTGTTTGAGGTTATTATAGTGATTTTAATGGAGTCGGGGACGCATATTGGCCTTGATAGATCACTGATCATATCTAGCGGAGGGATTCTGTGACCAAAAGGATGATTAAATCAAATTTTATTTCAGAGGTGGCAAGTTGAGAATGCTTGCTGTGATCGTTTGTAGCTATCTGAGTTGTGCATGCAAACGAATTGGTTCTGAGTTCGCGATTCAGGCGGATCAAAACAGATGAATTGTCGATCATATCAAATGAGAGGTGGCAAGTTGAGAATTGCCATTCCACTGTAGCGCAATTTTTGCTCTTTTTCGCGTCAAAAACCACGTATTGCCTCAATAGATCTATTGATCGACGGCTAAGACAGAGCCATTCCAGTAATCACTACCTACCGTAACCTCCCCCATTATCCGCTAACCGTAGTCAGATCAGAAGAAGAGCACTCCGACGTAATTGGGTGGTCTGTCTAAACAAAGTAAATGAAGGATTATCCCATGAGCGTTGTGGCCAGAGCGATTTGCGTTCACACTGAGCAGGTCGGAAATAGACCCGATTTAAGGTTAAGACACTTTGCTTCCAGTGTGCGCGTAGTTGACATTTTTGAACGCACATAAACGTCAGTCAAGCTGTGGTGCTTCGCGATAAGCGTTTCGAGAGTACGGTAGTTAAAATCTTCTACAAAAATCCTCTAATCCTCATCTAAGTCGGCACTGGCTTCTCCACACGCTCACACTTTAGAGCTGCGCTCTCATTGCTGTTGACGCTTCGTCTTGTGAAATGGTTGTCTGATGAAAAATTGCGTTTCTACCGCCCTGACAGCGAACTAGGCGATCAAAACTCACGCCCTGCGCTCGCACCCGAGTAATTCTAGTTTAGCTGCGCGTAACCAGGAACTCGCGCGCTGCAGAGAACAAACCTAATCAGCGTTGCCGCTCGCCACGCCGCTACCAAAGTTCATCTCTCGCTCGCTCTCGCTCCATCTGTGATAAGCGGCCGCTGCTGTTTGTGACATTTTCGACATTTTGGACCTTACTCTCGGACCCTTCTCGTCTCATTACTCATTCCACCCGCTTGCTTCTCAGTTCTGCAGCAAAAGTGATACCGATCTACTTATCAGCGCGCGCGCTAAAGGGGGCCGGAAGATGGGTGGTGGTGGTGGTGGTGGAAGGAAGGTTGCACGCGCAAGACTACTAACTCGTCGCCTCTTAAACCTTATCGCCTCGCTCAATTCAGCCCACATGCCATTCCGATGCAGTTGCATCCGCACTACCACCACTGGCTGGACGCTGGACGCAATGCATGCGTTTGACCTAATTTGTGTGAATTGTGAACCCCGGCGACGCTACCGTAACCGGAGGAAAAGTACACTCGATCAGTGTGTTTGTATTATGCGAAGGACATTGCGCGGTGGCGGCGGCGAGAAGAGTGGAGTGGAGAAGGAAGATGCTATCGCGCGCGCGCGGTGTTGAACTTTTTACACGAAACTCTCGTTACTGAAACGCGGTTTTAGACGCGGCGGCGCATCTCCTCCCATCATTTTTGGGTTGATTTGGTCAGATTTTCTCGTTTTGCGAGTTTGTACGCGTTGTGATGGAGTCGGCTACCGGATGGAAATCAAGGAGTGCTTCTTGTGGTTACTGTAGATGTCCCTTTGCTTTTTTCAAGCTAGTGAACTCAAATTTGTGATCATTGGTCTCGGCGCGATTAGATTAGAACTTTATGTAAACGATAGTGTTGTTCTTTGACCGTACATTGCCGATACGAGCTATATTTGGCCGTTTTGAGGGGTTTTGAACGGATTGTGACCACAAATTGGTCTAAAAACAACCCAGAAAACACGGATTTGTGGCTAATTAGCCGAAAACGACGAAAAATCTTGATTTTCTCATTATCCGTGGATTTTTGAGTTTTGAATTGTTGGTTTTCCACCAAATTCACCCAGTTTTGTTTGATATCTTAATGCCTGCTTGGGTAATCACTTTGTTTCGTTTCCGTCCTGAACTCTTGCACTTTTGCGCGAAATACGTCTTAAAGTATGTCAAAAATGAGTTTTTACTCTCACTTTTTAGACAAATCAAACTGATTTGATCAGAACAGCCATGTTGGCTCAGATATGATCGCGGATTGAGTAACTAGACCATCATACTAGTTCACTCTCCTGTTTTTCTCACTTTCCAACTCTAAAATTCAAATTCAAACTGTGAGCGCGCGCTCGTGACGGTTCACATTACTCTCTCTCCTTTGTGCCGTAAATCGCGGCGACTCAATTGCCCTTTTACTTGAACAACTTGAACGCGCAAGTGGCGGGAAACCCTCCGGAGGACGCCTCTCCCTCTCCCCCGTTTGTCCGATTTCCGATTAACACATTGCGGAGAGAGAGAGAGTTGAGAGTTGTCGCGTCACGCACAAAGGAAACTTTTTGGCAGATGAAGAGCAGCTGGTTTCGTCGTTGGTTTGTTTCGGAGTTTCGGAGATGGATGGATGGACGGCGATGATGAGTCGAGTAGAGAGAGGACGACGCACTCCTCGCGTCCTTTGCGTCGAGCGGAGCGCGATCACTTACATCATCATACAACAACTCTTCTTCTTCTTTTCGATTGACTGCAAGCGATCGGCGAAGCTGTTAGAGAGTTGGTTGGTTGGAGAAGAGGGGCCGTTGAGAAGAGGAGATGGACGTAGTAATGGAAGGGAGGGAGCTCAACGTTGAAGAACAACGCAGTTGTTTGCAGCGAATTTTGTTTTATTGTTCATTGCATTGAGGCACACAGTTTTAAACCAATTAGAGCGGCGGTGCTCATGAGATTACGGTAGTTAAGTGGAGTTAAAGTTGATTTTTTGCATTTTGTGATTTTCGACTTTAGCGTCTAAAATTCAATTTTAACGCAGCTGCAAAGCGCGACCTTTAGCGTGCAAACTGCGCTAGCATGTGAATGCACTTGTCGCTGTTCTCCTCTCACTCAGTTGCGGTGATCTTTTCGACTTTGCTGTAGTAATCGAATCGAAGTTGCTGCTGCTGCAAACGATCTGACATCACAATCTACTTGCGAAGCCAAAAAATGCGTCATTTTGCGATGCAACTACGATTGCAACGTTGCAGACGGCGTCGACGACGACGGCGAAGTTTGTATGCGAAGATTGTAATGTCCTTGTTCGTTTGAAATCTTGGCGTTCTCGCGCTTACGCACACACACAACGACGACGTTGCCGTCGATGACGCGTTCGCGTTTGTCTACATAATCGTGGTATCGGATTCCGTAATCCACATTTGTTTAAAAGGTAAACGCGCGTGTGTGCGTGGCCGTTGTCCTTGTGGCGTTTGAGACAACCGCGAAACGGACTTTTGGGGTTTGTCTGTTAGAGTTTGTGATCTAGCGCCGCTACTACTCGGCCAGATGGTCATGTCTAACAGCGATTGCACAACGGAGACCATTTTGCGTTTTTTGTTCGTTTTGAAATTACTCTAATTTCAAAGTGTTTGAGATTAGGCCGGTTTGAGTCACTCTAACTTGTGAATTTTGAGTTTTTTGAGTTGCTTCGCTGTACGATCGCTCCGCAACTGATCGCAATTTGAAAAATTCAAAAGTTCAAAAATCCTAAATTTAAAAGGCGAGCGTGCTCTGAAATCGGTTATTAAATTCCAAAAATTCCCTATAAAATCGGATGTTTTTAAAAATCTGACAAATTAGCTATCTCGGCCGCTCATCTACGCTCCGGAGATTGCAGATTCAAGCCCTCTAACTTTTCAAACATTTGATTTTTTTCAAAATTAGAGCTTTTGGGGAACTTTTAAACTAGTAAACGAAAATTGTCTTTAAAATTGTACATTTTTCTTATCTCGGCGGTCATTGACGCAGAGAAGGTCACAAGTTCAGGCCCGTTCAGGCGTTTATGATTTTTTCAACAATTCGAGTTTTTGACTAACTCGTAAGTCAACGAAAATGTCCTTACAAATCTGACATTTTTTATATCTCGGCGGTCATTGACGTACAGAGGGTCACTGATTCAGGCCCACAACCTTCCAAGCATTTGATTTTAAGATTTTTTTTCAAAAATTCGAGTTTTTTGGCAAAGTTGATAATGAGAGCTGCTTGGGTCGGTCATCCACACACCAAAAGCCTCAAGTTCGCACCCCGCCACCCTCCCAACAACTTTCCATTTCCTGCAATCATCCGCCGCTTCTCCTCACTTTGACTTTTGACCCAATTCCGCTCTTCTCCAAATCGCGCACACACGGGACTCGCGTAATCCGCTCACACCTCTCTTCTTCCTCCTCCTCCTCCTAATTACTTTCTTCGCGCGCGGATTCTTCGCGCGTCTCCGTTGACAGCTTAGCGCCTTCGTTGCTGCGTCGCTCCTCCAATCGACGTAGCGCGACTTGTCGTAAAACTGTCTCTACGTGATTTTGATGATAGATTAAGCAAACAGCCGAACTATATTGCGACCGCCGGGGCGAGAGTTTGTTTGTATTGGTACAATTTTTGGGTGATCGCTTACACTTTAAGCTCCGCGTTGACTCTCCCGCCGCCGCTCCTCTGCTGCTCCTAAATACTCGCTTTCGTTGGTTGCGCGCGCTCCGCCGCCGCTATTTGCCTGTCATATAACCAACTGCGCCGCGTTGACTTTGCAACGAGCAGTTGTGGTTTGTGTGAAAATTTCATTTTCGCTTCATTTCAGACCACATGACTGAATGATTACTATGCTCAACACCGAAGAGACGATGGAGAGCAATGGTGGGTTACTGTAGCGCCGTGATTGGTGCCTAATTTGTCGCTTTTTAGCAGGATTCGATTTGTACTCGCAGATGGGTCTTTACAAGGAGGCGTCCTGTTCATCGCCGCTTGAATCTGAAGACAAGAACGACGCTGAAGGAATGGAGTTTGACGCTTCGCAGCCGACGACAAGCAACGAAGGATATGAAGATGAAGAGGTTGGTTGGTTGGTTGAAAGAGACGCAATCGGGGTGATTTCGCACTCTAAAAGTTACTTTTTTCGCTGCTGTTCCGCTCGCAGGTGACCTAATTCGATTTTGTCTGGTTTTTGCGGTTTGCAGTTCAGCGAAAACGTGAATTTGAGTGTCTATTTTAGTCATTTCAAAAACCGACTTTTGGTTCTCTGCTGTGCTCGTCTGAACGCTCTCACAGTGAATTTGAACAAAAGATTGAAAGTTTGAATGTCTAGACAGTTTTCAGACGGATTGTCTATTTTGTTTTAAAAGTCATTTGGTTCTCTGTTCGTCTGAACTCTCTCACAGTTCACAATCAACAAAATCTCGAAAAATTGAATATTTCGTGTCTAGACAGTCTTTGCTCGTCTGATTCCTACTGCGGTCAATGTTAAAATTTTGATTGACATCAGGCCGATGTTTATTCCTCACGGCATCATTGTGTTGATCGATACGGTATTTGTACTTTGTTCGAAAACCTCCTCAGATTAGGGAGCCACACGAAAGCCTCTTATGTGAAAGGAGCTTAGCGCTTTCACATATATAGCTTGATTAGGTTCAAGGCACACGTATCGCTACACTACAGTATCTAGTCTAAGAAGATGTAAAAATTTGAATGTTCACATATCTACACTGACTGTCTAATTTGTCTCAATCAGACACTTGTTTCTCTGCTCGTCTGACTCTCTCACAGTTCACAGTAAAACAAAACTTTAAAATCCAAAAATTTGAATTTCTCATGTCTAGACAGCATTTGCTCGTCCGATTCGTCTCGTTTTGTTGCGAGCTCGATTTGAATTTGAAATTTTGTGGAAAAACTTCAATTTTTTGTGTTTGCTTATAAACTACAAGCCTGCCACTACTACAACATGACGCACGATACGGTAGCTGCACTTACTTCGCACAAAAATGTTGCAAACCACAAATTTGTTGCCAAGACGTCTGTTACAGTAGTTGGAGGAATCATTTTTGTAGTTAAACGTAGTTGAACTACATTTTGCCTCTCAGGAAGCCTCAGAAAAGCCTTCCATCTTACAAAGGCGCTTATAATTTTGCCACTTGACGCAATTGGATTTATCGTGTTGAAAAATCGAGTTCATACATGGGGTGACTAATCAGTTCCGTTGGCGTAAAAACATGCTGTATCTCGAGAACAGATTGTTAGCCTAGAATTCCGTTAATAGCACTACAAAGAGCGCCAAATTTGCTACAAGATGGGGCAAATGACTTGCAAAGCGACGCCTTTGTGCGCGGATAATAGACCGAGGATGATTGGGATGATGTAGCATGATGTCTCTAGGTAATAATCTCGAATTTTATCCCTAATTTCTCTAAATTCGTGGCGTGACTGACGTGGCAAGATTTTTGTTCCAGTTTAAGAGTTTAATTGACACTTTTCGTTTAAAATCAAAAAATCTAATTTTTCGAAATTTCAACATTTTTAACTCAATTTTTTGGTTAGCTTGTACGCGCTCTTATATCTCGTTGCTCATCTGTTCGCTCATCCCCAGACAGTCCTTTGACAGTCGCGCGCACGCCCTAAAATGCCTTTCACTCGAAAGTTTCGTCCGCCATTCACCAAATTCAAAAGATTTCGCGTCACTTTCGACTATTCCACCATTGGCAGCTGCACTTTCACCCGATTTGATCTTCGCCGCTGTCCTGTGAACAGTACACAATGACTTGCTGCGGCGCTTGT
The DNA here is from genome assembly GCA_007213375.1 of Steinernema feltiae. Lineage (NCBI taxonomy): Eukaryota > Metazoa > Nematoda > Chromadorea > Rhabditida > Steinernematidae > Steinernema > Steinernema feltiae. Next base: position 16,511 of record MQUG01004011.1, on the reverse strand, counting down.
GCTCCCTTGTTATCGCGCCATATTGAGCTCTCTCCCTGCCGCGCACTTCTGGCCTCGAGCAGCAGCCGCTTTATGCAATTACCCTAATGCGGTTATTGATAGCGGGCGCTACAACAATGTAACACGTTGAGAGCAGCGGTTTTTGGAGAATTCTTCTACTGCGAATTAATGTTTAATTCACCAAACGTCATGCGCCTTTGTGAAAGTGCGAGGAGTACGGTAGTTTGGGGGAACGGGGGGTGCCTGAGTCACTCGCTCGAGGAGTTCCTTGTTCTCTCCAATGCGTGTGCTGCGTTCTCTACATGTTCAGCTCAGCATCAACGACGCCTTCACCTCTAACTCTCCTCTCTATTTCAGGCAAAATCGGAAAAAAGCGGAAAAGAAGTGGAAGAAGAGGACGACAGCAGCCCTCCCACCCTGGAGCCCTCGGTGCGCACGCCCTTCAAAGTGGAAGAGGTCTCGCAGCCGATGTGCTCAAAGCGGAAAAGACCGCGACGCAATCCCGTTTGGCCCTATTTCACCGTGGAAAACGGTTCCGCCTACTGTAGGCAGTGCTCCTACAACACGCGCTCCGTGTTCAGCACGAATCTGAAAGTACATCTCCGATCGCATCATCGTTCCGACTACGAAAAGGTGCGTTGATCACCGCCGTTGTGCAACTCTTTATCCTCAATTTTAGGTGATTTTGGCAGAAGAAGCGCTGGCAAGCATGACTCCACGTCATGCCGCCGCCGTCGCGCAGGCGAACGCGCTCTCCGCGATGCATCAGAACGCTGTAGGAGAGAGCGGCGGCGATACGCTCTCCGCGCTGAGGAGGATGCTGAGCGCGACTCCAAATCAGAACGGTCAACTCTTTGGAAATTTGTTCGCTCCGCAGCCGCTTCCCCCGAATCAGAACATCAACAACGAGTTTTTGGGTAAGTAGTGAAAGTTATTCCGTGGCGAGACCAGCAGGAAATGTCAAAATGGCGGAATTTAGTCGAATTTTCTTCGATTTTTTCGTATTTTTGTGAAACTTAGATCTATTGTTATTTCTCTCATTTGTGTCAATTCTACAACCTTTGATTACAGCGAATCTCACCAAAATGGCCAGCTTCCAAGGTCCGCAGCTGAATTCGCAGTCAGCGCCCGTCACTCCCTCAATGAACCAACAAACGAATCTGTTCAATCTGCAGCAGGCGGTGCAGCCGGGTCAACTCAATCCCCTCGCTCTTCACCCACACCATCACCACCACCAGCAACAACAGCAACAGCAGCAGCATCAATTCATGGAGCAGCAGAAGCGCCAGCGCAGAAAGCGCCTCCGCCGGCATCCCGTCTGGCAGTATTTCACCGATCTCGAGGACAAATACGTCGGCTGCACGATGTGTCCCTTCCGCACCGCGTCCGCGTTCAGCACCAACATGAAGATGCACCTGAAAGCGCATCACAAGGAGGAGCATCTGAAGGTGATGCAGCTGGAGTGGGAGCAACGCGTCGACGAGGGCGTTGTGAACGCAAACGACGGTGACGATGGCGACGGCAAGACGAAGAGAAAGCGGAGGACCGCTGAGGAGCTGCAGGAGATGATCGAAAAGTGTCAGAAGACGATCAATCTCGAGAAGCAGATGCAGGAGCACACGAGAGTGCTTCCGCAGATGATCAGCACTCCGCCGCAGACGTCGCAGGGCGGATTCATGTCCACTTCTGATCAGCTCGCGGCGATGGTCGGTCTTGGCGCGGCCCCTGAACCCCTCGCGCAATCCTCCTACAACGAAGCGCTGCAGAATCTCGCGCACGGCTCCGTCAAGGAGGAGAACGAGGATCAGTCGGCGCCACAGTCGCCCGGCGAGTTCACCGACTCGTCATTGTCGCCTCCGGGCGGAGCAGCAGACGTCAGCGACGACCCGGGGCTCCTAAAGCTCCTGCAGAAGCGCCTCTGCACAGCGGTTGCGCAGGACAACTCTGGGAACGTGAGCTTGAAGCAGTTTATGAAGCGAACAAGCGCAGACTACGCGCTGGCGAAACTCACCAAAAAGTACAACTTGGCTCAGGTGATCGGTTCTGAGGAGTTCGCGGTAAGAGCCCTCATACAGTAACCCGCATAACGCAATTCATTGCAGGAACTTCTGCGAGTGCTCGACAAAGACTACAAAATTCCCTCTCCGAACGAACTTCAGGAAATCGTCGCCGAAGGGATGTAAATACCGATTCGATTCTCTCTCTCCTCTCTACCGTAACCCAACTGGGTCAAACAGGCTTTATTTATGTTCTCTCTACTTCTCTCGACTGCCACCACCCTTTAGGAACGTCTCCTCCGACCCTCTTTGCCATATTTATTTTCCTCCACACAGTATTAGCGAATCCCCGTAGCGCTCGTTTGGGTAGCGATTTGTGAAGACACCTCACACCCTCCTCCTCCTTCTCCTTCTCCTCTCAGTCCCGTTGCTCTCTATGTTCACTAGTGATGATGCTCGATGTAATTTAAAGATGACTAGAAAGTGTTAATTAAATTTTATAAAACAAATAAATTAAAATCACTGAAGCTGAGATCCACGTTTAATCGTGCATGAAAATCCGCGAAGACACGTCCGTACACATCCATTCGAGCGATTCCAGCAGGTTGGAGCCCGTAACAGCGCTACATTCGAAGATTCGCCAATTGTGCGTCTTGATATCGTTCAGATTCAGGAGCTGAAACACCAGAGATTGCGTGGCACAATTCAGCGCGCCTACCTTGGAGATTTGCGCGAGGTCATACGCTCCGGGAAGATCTTGTTTGTTCGCGAGAACGAGCAACGTGCATCCCAGAAGCCGCTCCTCTCCCAGCAATCCCGCCAATTCCGCGGCGCAGTCGTTGAGACGATCGGCGTCACCAGAATCCACCACCCAGATGATCGCGTCGGTTTGTTCAAAGTAGTTGCGCCAGAAGGAGCGCAGACTCACTTGCCCTCCGACGTCCCACACGTTCAGCTTCCACGAGTCGAGGTGCAGCGTTTTGATGTTGAAACCTGAAAAGAAGCGCTGACGTGAATTAGAACGAAATGAAGGCGCACCCAGAGTCGGCGAAATAACGCTCACATCCTCGCCGTTGATCTTCTTCAACACCGTCGTCTTGCCCGCGTTGTCTAGACCGAGAATCAGGACGCGTAGCTCGCGTTCCTTCTCCTTCTGCTTGCGCAGAATCGACGAAAGTCCCATTTGTGTCTGAAACGAGCGCGGTTAATTTCGAAAACAACAAATCAGCGATCTATGCTGAATCGCACGCGTTATTCATCGAAAATCAACAACAACAAATCAGCAATAGAAACAGAGGAGAGCACGATGGTTAACCAGAGAGGAGAATCGCTTTGCAAATGGCGCTAAATAAATAATTTTATTATGATATCACTTTTCAATATACACAGATCAACGGCACTTTTGAACGACGACAAACACGCTGGAAATTGTACAAGTTTTCTGAGGAGGAGGAGAAGGAGAGGAGCTCGCGGTTTGCAGTCAATGCAACCAGGAAGGAGAAGAAGAAGAAGAGAAAGGCGTCTGGGTGATTCTATTTTCGATTCGATTTGAATTTTAATGGTCCTAACAAGAAAAGAGAGAGAGAGAGAGACAGAGTTAAATGTCGCACACCCGTTGAGGTCAAGATTGACAATTGGATTGGGGATGATAGCTCTTGAAATATGTGTGTGAAAATACAATATTATAGAATTAAATGATAAATAATAAAAATATGTAATATAGACTAAAACCCGGAAAATAAGGTATATTCGCAGAGTGTGTGTGGTTGGTGGGTGGGTAGGTTCCTAAGAGGATATTGTATGGATGACGCGCGAACGATCGCGGAAAGACTGCTGAGATCTCGGAGATGAGTGTGTGGTGATGATGATAGAGTTTCTATGTGTGCGTGGCATCAAGCCATCAGTTTGGAGACATTGTGGTAGAAGCGGAGAAGCGCCTGAATGTGCACCGGAAGACACGAGCGACGATCGCCGGTGCTAAAGTTGATGTTCAGCCAGGAGAGCGCGTTGTACGACTCGAGAACGAACCTGTAAATGATGGGATAATTAATAAAGCGTGTCAAGACCGCCGAAACTTGCCGTAGGACGTCCTCGGTGGCGTTCGCTTCGAGCGGATGCGCGACATCAGACGACTGCTTCAGCGTCACCTCCTCGGACTGCGAATTCGTAATTGTCAAATGCAGCGAGCTTCGTAAATGCGTCGTCGAGAGGAATTGCGCGCTCGGGCAACTCGACCAGAACCAGTCGGGCAGATCGGCGGCCGGCGCCGTGGAAATGTAGTAGCCCGTTGCGAGAGGTTGATTGTTGATGTTGATATCTGGAATTGGTCGCGCGTCCACGTCTCCACTCACTCACACGATTCCACTCACCAGTTGCGTCGGCGTTGAAAAAGTCCGACCGTTGCTGACGTCCTTGATTCTGCTTCTGTCCGTCGTCGGACCGTCCGACGTCCATGATCAGCGCGCTGGTGACGTCTTCGTCTTCTTCGACAAAGAAATCCATGTTGTCAAAGTCAACTCCCTTGTCCGTCTCGTGGTGGTCAGTCTAGACGCGCGATGGATTAAGATGCTGCAGTGCAGCCTACTCACCTGGATGCTCGACGTGTTCGGGATCACCATGATGTGCGTGGAGGAGATCGCGTCGGAAGACTTCTTCGTAGCGGTGGGGACAACACGGAAACGCGCCTCGGGCTCCAGGCTCACCAGGCACGCCGACAGGATCACTGGGCTGTCCTTGTAGCCGGCGCCGCCGTTGCACGTTTTGCACTTCTCCTTCAGCGTGTTGCCGTAGCGCTGCAGATTCGACTTTGAGAGCAGATGCGCCCAGGCTTTGAATTCGCCGTGGCCGATCCGACCGAGTCGGTTGATCACCACGCGCCAGTTCTTGACGTCCCGGCTGAGGAGGCCCATGATGTATTGCCAGAGTCGACCCATCGCTTCAAGAATCTGCGTCTTCGCCTGCGGGTAGCGCGGATACTGCGTTCGCGTCGTTAGATTGATGGGTCCGTTGTCGAGCATCTTTCCTTGACTGTCCGTAGCGGCCACCACGAGCCAATCCTGGCCGAGAAGACAGTAAGAGATGAAGATCACCTTCTCTTCGAGATTCAATACAGCCAGCTTCTCGTCTTTCGGCCCCACGTTGATCATTGGCGGCCGCGATAGGATGTACGGATTCGAGGGGATGCTGAAGAACTCGGAGCGCACAGGCGTCATTGAGAGATCGAGACGCGAGCGGAGTCCAAACGCCGTCATGCTCTTGAGGACGAGTTCGACCGCGTGAGCCGCGAAAAGCGTTCGCGGCTGCGAGTAGACGCGGAAGGCGATCTCGCGGAGATGATCGTAGATTGCTGGCCGAGCGAGATCCACGTCTGGGAGGTCGGTATTGAGATTGAGCACCTTGTGCACGTCGATGATCTCGAGCTGCAGCTGAATGCGACGAGTCGGCGGCAGATTGTAGAGCGCCTCGTTGAACGCGTTCATTAGCGCCTGTGTGGCATCGCGGCTGTGCTGCGCTTCGCGTTTGTGACTTCCGAACGAGAATGGATTGAACTAGAGAGAGTGGAATCATCAGCGATTTGCCAGAGTAACGATTGCTTACCACATAGATGACAACGACATGCGGCAGGAGCTCAATCTCTTCTTCCGGGTTGTACGTATCCTCGACAATGTTGAGCAGACGCGGTTGCGGCGTTGGCTGACCGGGATGAGGGAGACCATTCGGATCGAGAAGATGCGGCATGTCGTGCTGTGAGTTCGGCGAAGGCTCGATGAACGGACTCGCCGCTGACGGAGGCCCTTCGTCGGGTGGTTGCGGAGGTTTCGTCGCAGCAGCGTGATGGAACGTTCGCTTATCAAAGTGCGTGTCGTGTTCGCGAAGCAAACGCAGAATTTGGTGCTCAAAGCAGTCGGTGTAGCTCTGCAAGTACTGTGCGGGATTCATTCGATCGCGCTGCGGCTGCTGAATAATCATCCGCAGCAGGCCGTCAGGAGTGTCGTCGCTGACAAACTTGATGTGCCGACCGAGCTGGCAGTTCTCGTAGACCCTGAAATCGCGGATGGATGAATTTCGATTTCTATTTACAAAAGAACTTACACTGAGAGATTCTCGAGAAAGTATTTCGCCTTCATCTCGATTGGCGCGCTATCGGGCACCACACCAATGTACATCACGTTCTTCGGCTCGCTGTACGGCATCAGCTGCATGCTGTTCCAGTGGCGGAGCGCGGTCGGAGCGACCGAAATCGGGAAGATGTGATCACGAATCCGCTCCTTCTCCTTCGAAGATTGCGCGTCCTTTGGATCCTTCGGGTAGCGGTGCACGTGCTCGCGCTCACAGCCAGCGATCAAATAGGGAATCGGCTCCGCGAGATGACGATTCGAGTTGACTTCGTTGCGTCGCGCAAGTTTCAAACTCAGCTGCCGCCATGTCATCGGGCCGTAGTCGTCGTTGACGTTCATATCCTTGCCGCGCACCTCCTCCTTCACCATATCGATGATCGCTTGGATGTCGTCGCGCTGGCCGATCCACTCGGATTCCTTCGAAGGCCGCGCTTCCAACTGAATCGCCCATGGATGCAGCAAGTCGGCGTTCGCGGCGTTTCCACCGAATGCGCCGCGCATTGCCGAGAGATACTCCAATCGCTCGATCTCGGAGATCGTGAAGCGACTCGCTTGTCGTCGACCTCCTCCTTCAGGCTCCGCGCGTTGGTGATGTGCAGCTCGGTGGTCAGCGAGATTTGCCTGACCAGATTCATCAGCCAAGTATCCTTCCGACGCATTGGGTCGAACCAGGACAGCGTCTTGGAGAGAGGTGGCATAATTCCGGTCGCCTCGCGTGCATCCTCAGGGAATAGTCCCGCGTTGAAGCACAGGAATCGATGGCGAACCGCGCTGAACCCGCACGTGCACCGGATTCCCTGGTTGTTGTTGTAGAGACCGCTCCAGTAGGTCACTTCCCTGTCAGGAATCGGCTGCACCGGCGTGAGGAAACCGTGATCACGGCCGAAAATGTTTCCACTGCATCCGCACATCGGGCACGCTTCGAATCCGGCGTCAACGTGTACGTTCATGACCGTATCCTTCAGTTGAACAACGATGGCCAGCGCCTTCGTTTCGTCCGTTTCAGTTGCTGGTCTAAAACGGAGAATTCAACTAAAATCCCCTCTAAAACAACACTCACCTGACAGAAGAGACCGCGGGAATAGAAGCAACCGACGAAGGAGGCTGTGGACTGAATACCGTATTCATCTGCATCGATCCGGGCGTTGCGGGAGTTCCTGCCGCATAGGACCGGGCGAAGGACTCGGAAGCGCGGCTCGATGAGGCGGAGTCGCCATGTAATTGCGCTGATTCTGGAAGTTTCCGTAAGATGGCGAGAAGGTCGTGTGATTCGGCGCGTTGCCCATGGCGCCCATGTACGTCGGCGAATTCATGTAGGCCGGCGACGCGCGAATCTGCTGATGATGCGGATTCCAGTGCGGCGGCATCATGGCGCCTTGCTGAGGACCGTTGCCCTGCTGCATGAAGTTGTACATGTTCGGCGGACGCATCTGCATTGGATGCGGATGCCCGGGTGGTCCCATCTGCGCCATCCTGTAGTACGGATGGAAGTGATGCGGTCGATTCGGATGCGCCGCGTATCTCGGCGGATAATTCGTCGTCGGCACCTGCGGACGCGGACGGAATTCCTTCTCGAACCACTGGAGTTCCTTCTCCGGAACGACCTTCTTCAGTCCGTCCATCTTCGCGGTCAGCTTGCGGAAGTCCAACCGCCTGCGGCAGACTCCGATTTCGCTGCGCGATGCGAGTAGCTGAGGTGCTTCAGGTATTTCTCGTTCAGATTGTTGTAGTCCGACGTCTGCCGCGCCGTTTTCGTCCGCTTGATGGCCGTTTTCATGTACCGATTGCTGTTGGGCAACAGAGAGCGCAAATTTTCACTCATAACTCTGCTCGCGTCTTCTTTGACCTTCAGTGTGGCCAGTATCACCGGACTCAGCTGCGTAGGTACTCGCGCCGCTTTCATCGTCACGTCGGGCTCGCACTGTTCGTTGCTGACCGGCGGCGACAGGAGCGTAGGCTGAACCTTTACACGTAGTACGACTAGAGAGAGGTAAATTCGTTCACTTACGACTTCGGGATACAATCGCGGAGGAGCCACAGAGGACGATGGAGCCGACGAGGTCACTAGCTCATGCCGATAAGTGGGTTCGCTGGTGTCATCGAGGCTTGCTGGAGACATATCGATGCTGAGCTCGTCGGTTCCAACGCGCATTAGCGTGAGCGACTTGTCGCAACAGGTCATGTCATCCTGAATTTCCAAAAATTGAGCTAAAATCGCCAATCTTGCTCGATCCTACCACGTCGCTGGTTACAATAGAAGGGAAGCAGATGACCTTCTTCTTCTTCGCTTTCCCCGATGAATTGTTCACCTTGAGCGGGTCGGCAATTTTGGAAACGTCGCCCGAACGTTGAATGAGGAGCTCCGAGCAGCTCGCGATGAGATCTTGCGCTGATTTGTACATTTTCAATCCGTCGTTCTCCTTTGAGGCGTTCTTTTGCGAGCTGAAAGGAAGAAATTGAGTGAAATATCGCAAAAGTTGCTTACTCATCGCTGCCCGGAATAACGCGATTGAGAAGAGTGAACGGCGATTGCGGTCGCTTCAGTTCCGGCAAAGCAGCCTTGTCGATTCCCGATAGAATGTCCTTCTGCACACTGTCGAGGCTTCTCTCCTTTGAGAATCCGTCAAAGTTGTCCGTCATGTGCCAAGTGCTCCCCTCCTTCATGAGCTTCTTCTCTAGCGCCTTCAGCTCTTCTTCCAGCTCTTCTGTGGCTGGTACACGCGAAAACGACGCTTTCTCGTCTTTGAACAGAATCCCTCCCGGCGAAGACGAGGTTGTAGGTCGGATTGCCTCCGGAGTCACTGGAACACAGCGAGTTAGCCAACAAATTCAACAACTCCGCGCTTACTGTCGTATTTTCCATCTCCGCACTCGCGCATCGTCCGACACAACGGACAGTAGCAGGTTGATCCCGGCTGACTGCAGTTGATGTTGAGGTCCAGGTCGAGTTGCTCGTTCGGAGCGCAGTTTCCAACAATGACCGCTTCTTCGAACGACATCAGCGAGACCATGAGGCCGCTCATGTGCCGCCGCACCTTCTCGTCCTCCTCGTGGTTCTTGCTGATCTCCTTGATGAGAAGATTCTCGTCCTGCACGACGCAAACGAAGCTCGGTTGGATAGAGCATCCGCACGCCGTTGATCTCGACGAGTACCATCTTCGGGAGTCCCTCAACGTCGGGGAGGATGCCGTGAATGTGCTGCCATTCGTCAAAGTGCTTCTCGCATCGGTTCGGTCGGCCGCCCAACCAACGTTCCGCGCATGCCGTTCGGTCCCAGAATCACTGCCTGCTTCTGCTTCCCGAAGTGCGCCTTTGTCAGCCAGGACAAGGGAATGTGCCGCTGCACAGAGAGAATCGCCGCAACAAAGTTCTCGCCGTAGACTTGGAAGTGAAAGTTGAAGACGGGCATGTGCTCCGCGATGAGCTCGCGATGTCCGAGGAACGGAAGCTCCACAGGATTCGCGAACCATTTGCCGATCCGCACGTATCCATTCTTCCGCAGCGACACTTCGAGCTTTGCGTGAAGCGCCTCGAAGAAGATCACTCGCGTTTCATAACCGATTCCATCGCCGCTCAGGTCGCCCGATTCTGGAACGAAATTGATCAGTAAAAGCGTTTTGAGAACTTGAACGCACCTGTGAGACCGTCCGTGAGCTCGGTAATCGATTCAAAATCCGCTTCCGCGTACCAGAATACCCATAATTCATTTTTCGTGCCATTTCTGCGGTAGGTGCACACGTGGCCCTTGTTCAGGCACCTGCCGTAAGGCCTGCACGATTGGATCCGCTGGATCAATTGCCGTAGAAGTTGATGCATTCTGCAAGTCTTGTGGGGTCACGTAGTAGCGCCATTTCAGGCCGGTGAGTTCCGTCTAAAAGTAGCGAATAAAAAACGTGAATAATTCAGTTGAATAATCGATTGGTTAGCGGCATCGCCGTGCGATTCACACACCGAAATGTCAGCAGGAGATGGTCGCCGCAACACTACAGTACCGCCGCCGCCAATAAAATCAAAGTACAGCGACGTGTGTGCGACGACGACGGACACACGTCGTCGTGCTAACCTTTCATAAACAAAGACACTTTCGAATTATCGATTTTTCGTTAGCGAAATACGGAAAAGAGCGACTTACCAAACCGATCACGTTCGTTTGACAGTCCTCTAGATGGACCCCATCGTTTGTCATACTGAAATCAAACGATCGACAAACGTTATCACACAGAGAGAGAGAAAGAGAATAGAGAATACTTTCGACGAGCAGAACGCGCGCGCACGCGCGCGATCGATCGAAGCGACAAACACGCGAGAGTAAGTAGTCAGTCAGTCAGTCGTCAGTCGTTGGCGAGAATTGCCCGCAAGCGCTGCAAGCTCAGAGAATAACGAAGAAGAACCTCAAAAATGTGGGACATTAAGACGGGCAAAATAGGCGAATTGCGAGAACACGAAATGCGCGCGCGCGTCATCGCCATCATCATCCGCTGCTGCTGCTGCTGTTGCTGCTGCTGCTGCGAATATTATTTCTCCTCTCCTCTTCCCGTGGTCGTCGCGGTTGTGTGGCGGTGGTGGTGGCGGTGCTCTCACCCTATCTTCTCCCCTCTCTATGTGCATTGATTTTTGCGCTGCCATTTCTTCTTCCATTCACATAATCAAGCACACACTCAACACAAAGCAAGTCATCTCATCACACCGCGAAAACGATCGAGCGAAGAACAGAGCAGCAGCGAGCATCAGCAGCGAAGTAATCGTCGTGTCGCCGGTCACGTCGTCGCCTCCGCCGGTGTCAACTCTCTGCGCTTGCTGCTGCTGCTGGTGGTGGCAACCCCCTCGAGGCGGCGGTGGGCAAGCATCACATCGCGCGCGCGCGCAATATCTGAAAATCGTGGCCGGAAGCCTGGTCGCGCACACCTCGTCGCGTCTAATTATCGGCGGAGTCGCCACCACTCGAGGCGAGGAGCACTACGTCGAGAGCGCATGTGCGTATGTGTGATGGCGCGAAGAGTCAGAGCTCAGGCAGCGACGGCGGCGGCCACTTGCGCCAGCCAGCCAGCCAGTCATTACAGTAATCGCTCGGGTGCGTTTTTGATACCGCTTCGCACATCTCGCTGCCGCGACGGCGGCGGTCGCCGGCATAGACAGAGCAGAATCAACTCCAACCGCCCGCCGCCGGCACTCCTTTCCTTCATTGCCACACACCGTGCGCGCGTGGCTCCTCGCTCTCGAACGCGATTGTCGCGTCGGCCGAGTCGACGACAACGCCAACCGACGGCGACGACGATGTAGTCACTGCTGCTCCTCGCGATCCACGACACGCGCAGCAAAGAAGAGGCACAGCGACAACATACACACATAAGAGCGGCGGCGACGGCCGTCAGTCGCAACGGAGCGCAGAGCAGGCAGTTTTGTCGCGTCGTTTCCCGCGTTCTGAACACCGCGACGGCAGCAACGTTGCTCTCGTCGTCATCGTCGCCGTCCAACAGTAGCAGTCAGTCGGTCGGTCGGTCGTTTTAGCAAAAGTACGCGAGGAGAAGGACGCGAAGACTAGCCGGGGGCGCCGGGAGATTTCGCATTGGACAGCACACGCAAAGAACGACGACGACGACGAAACGAGGAGCCAGCCAGCCAGCCGGCGGTCGGTTGGTCGGTCGCGGTGGATCGAACGCGCGCGCGACCAAGTTAAAGGGAAGAAGAAGAAGAAGAGCAGTCGGCTCGCCAAAAAATTTGGTCGTCGCGCATTTGCCGGACACGCGCACTCTCACGGCAGTGCGGAAGAAGAGTACACGGCGAGGAGGGCGAGGGAAATGCGACGAGGAGAAGCGAAGAAACTGCACATGCGATCGCCGTTGCAGAAGCGGCGGACCGAAGAAGAAGCAGAATAAGAAGGAACTTTGTGCTTTTCTGACGTTTAAAAATTACCACCCGGGCGTCGTGTGATCGCGCTCGCCTCCCTCTGCCGCTTCTGCCGGCGAAGGCGCAGCCGCGGCACCGTAGGCGAAAGTCAAAACATCACATTTCCAGCAGCTGATTGGCTGTTTCGTCTGCAACTCGTCTTTGACTCGCGGCAAACTCCCGCAACGCGCGTCCTGAGCACACTTTCAAATAAGTCATCATTGCAGTCGATTGTTCGCACGTTCGGTGATTTGATTTTCGTCGCGTTTGCAGACGTTTTGTTGCCCGCCGGCGTTTGTCCACTCGTCGAGGAAGTTTTCGGTTGGAATTTTCGATTCGGTAATGTTGCATGTTGGCGGATTTTGTCTTCGCGCCAATTATTTGCGGAAAGCGCGATTTATGTAGCTGGAAAACGTCGAATTGTGAGCTAGCGGCGATGGTTGTGGATTTGTAAAATAGATTTTAGTTTCGTTAAATAATATTCAGCTTTTATTCTGCGTTTTTGACTGCGAATTTTAGCAAAAAGCGCTCGCTTCTAGATCCTAGTGATGATAGTCGACTTGTTCCTTGCGAATAATATTTATCGCATTGGTGCGAACATGTTTCATGAATTGTCGCACCTCTGTGTCGTGAATCTGTGAATTGATGGCGCACCTAGATTGAAGAAAACGTATTTAGTGCGCAAGGTGATAGCACTGCTCCTGCTTCATCAATGGTTAACAAGAGCAGCCGAAAAGCGTTTAGATTTCACACCTTCCTGTATTGCTATATTCGTTCGCATTGTTTGCTAGCATCGCTGTTCTCATCGCCACGCGCTCATTTAAGTGTCAACATTCTGATCCTGTTGTACAACTGTCTTTACGTTTACAGAAGCAGGAATGGCAATGACTGCTGACTTACTGAGCCAAATCGGAGTGACCAGATCGGGAAACGACTCCAGCACGTCGTTGAATACCCTGGCAGCCGTCGCGGCACTGGAACCCAGCGAAGTCGATGATTTCCTCAAGTACAAGAAACTGGAAAAGCAACTCGAGCATCTCGACGTGATGGAAGAGTACGTGAAGCTTGAAACACGCAACCTTGAGAAGGAGTTGCTGCACGCACAAGAAGAAGTCAAACGGATTCAGTCGGTGCCGTTGGTTATTGGACAATTCTTGGAAGCCGTCGATCACGATCATGCGATTGTTGGCTCGACCACTGGATCCAACTACTTTGTGAAAGTCCTCTCCATTTTGGATCGTGAATTGCTGAAACCTGGATGCAGTGTGGCTCTGCACAAGTACAGTAACGCATTGGTCGATGTGTTGCCTCCAGAAGCCGACTCTACAATCCAGATGCTTCGTGCCGATGAGAAGCCCGACATCAATTACGCCGATATTGGTGGTCTTGATATGCAGAAACAAGAAGTTCGCGAAGCCGTCGAACTACCTTTGACTCATGGCGAACTTTACAAGCAGGTAAATTTCATTAATTTTGTCAGCATTTTTATCCTTTATTGACTTTAAGATTGGTATTGACCCTCCTCGTGGTGTTTTGATGTACGGTCCTCCCGGTTGTGGAAAGACCATGTTGGCAAAGGCCGTCGCAGCGAACACTACCGCTTCGTTCATTCGCGTTGTCGGCAGTGAATTCGTGCAGAAATATCTGGGAGAAGGTCCTCGCATGGTCCGAGACGTCTTCAGACTTGCCAAGGAAAACAGTCCGTCTATCATCTTCATCGATGAAATTGACGCTATCGCTACAAAGCGATTCGATGCTCAAACTGGAGCTGATCGTGAAGTCCAACGTATTCTTCTTGAGTTGCTGAACCAGATGGACGGATTCGATCAATCCACGAACGTGAAGGTCATCATGGCCACCAACAGACATGATACCCTCGACCCTGCTCTTCTCCGCCCAGGTCGTTTGGATCGTAAGATTGAGTTCCCTACTCCCGATCGTCGCCAGAAGCGTCTTGTCTTCTCAACGATCACCGCGAAGATGAACTTGAGCGAGGAAGTTGATTTGGAAGATTTTGTCGCCCGACCAGAGAAGATCTCCGGTGCCGATATCAACGCTATCTGCCAGGAGGTAATACTTTGTTTTTTTATCAAAGAGATTTAATTGAACTTTCAGGCCGGTATGCAAGCTGTACGTGAAAACCGCTACGTTGTGCTCACCAAGGACTTCGAGAAGGCGTACAAGACAGTTGTGAAGAAGGACCAGAACGACTTCGAATTCTACAAATAAGCGTTGTAACTTAATTTATTCGTGGACGTTGTGTGCTGAAGTATCGATAATTTAACTTTTTCTCTCGGTGTAAATATTTCCAAGTGTTTTTTGACGTTTTATGGTTGCACGCAAGCCATAAAGCTTCGTTCGTGACCACACTAATGTAATCCCGTCGGATGGCTCCACTACGATGAGTCATCGGCAGCGGCTAAATGTGTTCTTTCGAAATGCAATTTACTCGTGCCATCTCCCTCCTCGGTCACCCATCCGCTGCCGCCAATGGGAAACCGATAAACCCTCGAACTAACGCATTTAGGGTCCGCGCGGCGTCCAAAAGTCGTTTGTGCGGCAGACAGCGAACTTTGTTCCTCCGGCTGACGCGCTTCCGTTTCCTCTTTTTTGTGTTTTCTTCGTCCGCGCTTCGTCGATTGGCGCCGGATGGGAGCGTCGTTGATTGTCATTTTTTGAAGATGAATATGAGCGATTAGTTGTCGAGAGTTTTAAGGGATTACGGTGCTTTTTGTCTGTGTCTGTGCATTGAGGTTGTCTCGTGTTGGCAAACCCTGGAATTAGTGAGAAAAGGTTTGTCCGGGTAGACAGAGACAATCGCTCCGAATCGCTGTCTATTCCTGAGGTTCATGGACAGACATAGGCAGACAATCACTGCGCTCTTTCCGTGAAGCGATTTGCGCCCTCTTTGAGCTTCGTTTAGTTGATCCATCGACGCGGTAGGCCCCCCAAACTCCGCGAAAACGTAGATCACTCCCCGGGGAGCGCTCACACTCTCACCATTTCGTGGATTACCGTAGTCCTCTTTCCGCGCATGGCGAACGACGTCCTTTCACATTCTCCTCTTCCGCCAAATTGACGACAACGCAACAAAGCCTTTGAATCGCCATTTTCTGCTGCAATCTCGGCTCAAAATCAACCGCCGCCGCGGCCGGAAACGACTCCGAATGAAGCCAATTTGTCCCCGGAACGATCGAACGAACGAACGAGAACATCACTTCGTGTCATATCGCCGGCGTCCGCGACAATCTGACGCGCGCACAATCCATCCTCGGCCATTGTTTTCTCATTATCTCCTCCTCCGCTCGCTCGCTCCTCGCTGCTGCTGCTGCTTCTGGCGGCTATACGACGCTTGCACGCGCACGCCTAAAGCCAGCCGCGACCTCACGCCAGTCTCTGTGCGCGCGCGTAGTCATGACGTGTGTGTGCGCGAGATCGATTCTCCTCTCCCGGTGGGCCGCGGCGCTTGCGGCCCGTTACGTCGTCGAGGTCCGCCGCCGTCGAAGGGGGAACGTTGCGGGAAGATGGCCACGCGAGTTTCGGGTCTGAGTTTCGCAACTCCACTCGCTGGCTCGTCTTCTTCGTAATTAACTCGTTGTGCAGCCGCCGCTTTGACGGCGTCGCTTTCTCTTTCGTGGCGCATAAGTGACGTGTGATTGCGAGGATTGACTGCGCGAAGCTTGGAGCAGCACTTGTCAGAATGCATGAATATTCGATTGAGGTCAGCTGCGGGGGTTGTTTGCACGTATTGCACGCGCTATTTTAGCTCCCATTCCCCCTTATTGGCCCCTTTTCCTATTGCGACCCCCACTCAACCTACCGTATCCGCTGCTCTCTGCTCTGGCGCTGTTTTTGCCGTCATTTCTGATTTGACCACTTATCCGGCGTTCTCCTATCGTCGTCACGTTCCAATCTGCGCTCACAACTTCACTCCAACACGCGCTACCGTATCTATCGTCTGCGATCTTCATATCTGCTCTGCCACAACCCCTCTTACTCCTCCACTCAATCTGTTCTCGCGCGTCAAAACGAATTTCGCTGATTTGATTTTCCTGTTTTGCTCTGGATTGCAAACATCGAAGAGCGGTCTAGGAACTGAACACTCAAGCCATCTCAGCCGATTACAGTATTCTCCGTCTGTCTGATGGATTTCTGAAAGCCGCTTCTGACTCACCGCGTTATCATCTTCTTCTTGGCTTGATTGCGAGTGCCGATGACGTCCCTTTTCCGGTCACATTTTCGCTTGTTTTTTCACTCCAAAAAGTTTATTTACGTTGCAGGACGCGCAGTCGTCCGAAAAACAAATTACAGGAGGAGGCCGGCGAAAGTGGCCATAAATTCCGAATGCAAACGCGAGTAACGCCGCGGACGGGGTTCCTTATGGGCTCGCGCGCGAACTCCTGCGGGGAATCTATTGCTTCTTGGGGTTGATTGTGGGATTGCTTTTACATCGTCTGCTGTCTGCTTCGCATCGTCACTCCGATTAGAACTTCTCTTGACGATGTTCTAG
>MQUG01004009.1:0-11814 GCA_007213375.1 Steinernema feltiae | reverse complement strand
GACAAATCCATTCGTCCACACGAAAGACGGACCCGTCGAGGTTGCGGTGCGTTTCGTGCGATTACTGTAGCGCACGTTCTGTCTGAGTTGCTCTCTGAAGGGTTACTGTAGTCAACGCTCGGAATGACTTTCCTTACTCAGTGAGGACCAGGTCGGATCCAAGCGCGCTGCTCTTATCAACGTTCAGCATTCCGTATTCTTGCGGAATTGGTTTCGCGTGCATTTCCTGAAATTTCTACCGTAATCACTTCCTCCCATGAAGCCATTTATACCTCGATCTCCTTACGAGCCTTGTCAATCTGCGGCTTCTTCTGGGCGTAGAGTGCAGCCTGGTCGTTTTCCAATTTTTTTCGCCATTTGTGTCTTGATCTCCTCCATCTTCTCGTCATTCCTCAATTGCTGCAACGAACATGGATCATTCCTAGATACCGTATCTTACTCAGCAAGAGACTCAGCTCCATTGCGGTCTTCAGCGGCACTCGACACGCTCACAAGGAGCAGCGATCCTAACAGAAGCTTCCAGGCACTCATTGAAGTGTGGTTGGTTGGTTGGAATGAGAGCGTCCGGGCCCTTTTATATCTTGCATGCACTCTACAAAAGCCACTAATCAGATTATGTTGGGTCTGTGCGTGAATTAGTCGGTGCCGCTTGCTCAGCGTACTACAGCGTTTTCGAACACAAAACGCAAAACACAGGGAACGCCGCATCGGCGTGCCCTTTCACACGAAGGGCAAAGGGCTCTGGGCACATTTCTGCGCGTTGCAGACTCACAGCACTCCGCCATTCACTGAAATTTGCATACATTTGCTCTCAGCACTTCCGCGTCGTCCGATCTATTGATTTCACATCACAATTCAAGCACTTGTGTTGCAATCAAGAAACTGACTTCATAAAACGTCCAGTGAACCATGAGCCGGTTCGTTAGCTCAATAATTCTGATTTGAATGGAAAGAACCTAAGATAGCGAGCTCAATTAGTGAAAAGCGCACGGTTATCAAAAACCAATCCGGCTCTGCTTGTCTGTGAGGCTGCAACGCGCAGAATTGTGGTCTGTGAACGCAACTTCCACAACCAGAGTTAAAAATCAAAAAAGTTCCTTTGTAATGTTAGAATTACCGTAATCCTTATTTATTCAGGGCACATCGATCTTCAAAAACATCATCAAAACAGCTAAACGTAACATCTCCATTTCGCGTTTCCTGGCATTGCCGAGTTTTGGGTTATGCGGATGGTGACTCTGGGAGCTCTGGGGAGTGGGAGCAGGACCTCTCGCTGGCCGCCGACTGCAAAAACTTCAACGGAACATGCCACGTACGTGCTCGGTCACGTGCTCGGTTTGATCCATCAGCACACGCGCTCCGACCGCAACGAGTGGATCTGGTGGACGAGGCGAACGTCGAGGACGCGTTCAAGAGCGAATACGCAAAGTGGGACGCAGAGGAGAGCGAAAACCATGCAATGCGCTACGACTACCGTAGCATCATGCACTCCGTGTCAACGTGTGTCTGAGGCTTAGTTCCAGCATCTCTAGAGTCGTTTTCAGGTTTGGAGCAAAGGATGCCAGCAAAGACGTAATGGTCGCCTACGACTCAAAGTACCAAATGGCGATTGGCGCGAGCAGAGTTCCCACCTTCACCGACATCGCGCTAATCAACCAACTCTACAGATGCGGCGGTGGGTGTGAACGCCGCAGGACGCTCTAATCAACGCAGTTCAGACGCGTGTGCTTCCAGCAACATCAGTTGCGCCATGGCGGCTACGTGCACCCGAACGACTGCACCAAGTGCCTCTGCCCGACTGGATTTGGCGGAAACGATTGCTCGCAGCCTCAGGCGGCCGCGCATAACGCGAGTTGCGGCCAGACGCTGACGGCGACCGCCGACTGGCAGACTCTCAAGCAGAACAACGTGTGTGGCGGCGGACAACGGGGCATGCGAACGAGACGGATTTCTGGCTCTGCACCTACCACATCCGGGCGCCTGTGGGCAGCGCATCGAGTACTGGGTTAATTTCATTGGATTCGACGACACAACACGGCGCTCTGCTACGCTGGCTGCAGCTACGGTGGACTCGATCTGAAAGGCCACGACTTGGACTTTCGCCCCGAGGGCTACCGCGCTCTGCTGCCCCTCGCAGCTCGCCGAGTCGTTCCACACCGCCGGCGAGCTCCTCGTCGTGCAGGCGTTCAGCTATTACCGCTACACCGGACTTCGAAATGACGTACAGAATCGGTCAGCGCTCCTTTCCATTCCCACCGGTAACCGTAACCGTGCAGATCCGTGCACCACCGCCATCACTTGCGCCCATGGCGGCCACCCGCGACCGGACGACTGCACCAAGTGCCAATGCCCGAGTGGATTCGGAGGATCCGACTGCACTCAGCGCCAGCCGGCTTCACCGGGCCTCACCTGCGGTCAGACGCTCACAGCGACCGACGACTGGCAGAGACTCAAAGAGAACAACGTGTGCGGCAACGGACAGGCGGCTACCGCGGATATGGCCAATCCCTCGCTCTGCACCTACCACATCCAGGCGCCTGCGGGACACCGCGTCGAGTACTGGGTCAACTTCATCGGCTTCGACGGCCGCAACGACGCTCTGTGCGACGCGCAGTGCAGCTACGGTGGTCTCGCCCTGAAAGGCGACAACACGAACTGGCAGACTGAAGGCGTCCGCCTCTGCTGCCCCGCGCAGCTCGCCGAGTCGTTCCACAGCTCCGGCGAGCTCCTCGTCGTGCAGGCGTTCAACAACTACCGCTACACCGACTTCCAAATCATGTTCAGAATCGGTCAGCGCCGCCTCCCTCAACCACCCTACCGTAACCCCGGCTGATTCAGATCCTTGCGGAGGAGTGCTGACTGCGACGCCGCACTTCCAGTGGTTCTCGTCGAACTACCTCGTGGGGAACGGAAAACTGGAAACCGCCGACCGCAACAACCCGAAGACGTGCTCGAGGACGATCGAGGCGCCCGCGGGGTCGAAGCTCCTTTACGCGGTCAACTTTGTGGGATTTGACGGCAACCGCTCTGCGCTGTGCTACTGGGACTGCTGGTACGGCGCCGTAGAGGTGCAGGGCGACGAGAACCTCAAGTTCTGCTGCCCCCAGCAGGAGAGTCAACTCGTGAGGAACGAGGGCAACAAGCTGACCGTGAAGGTGACCAACATCTTCCGCTACACGGACTTTAAGATCCAATACGCGATCGGTAGGCCAAGCACTATGCTACAGTAACCCAATCGTTCTGCTTTAGATCCGTGCGCCAGCGTGCCCACCGTGTGCTACAACGGCGGAGTCCCCGACCCGAACAACTGCGGCCAATGCGAGTGTCTCCCGGGATTCGCAGGAGCGGATTGTTCCGTGCGCGCGCCGCCTTCCGGGGGCGCCACGTGTGGGCAGATCGTCCTGGCGACGACCGACTGGCAGTGGTTCGCGCAGAACAACGTCGTCGGTCACGGCAGCAGGATGCCCCTCGACCAGGATAACCCCGCCAAGTGCACCTACATCATCGAGGCTCCCAGAGGGAAGCGCATCGAGTACGAGATGAATTTCGTCGGCTTTGACGGCAACGAAGACGGCCTGTGCGCGCCTCGCTGCGCAAACGGCGGCGTCGTGGTGCGCGGCCACAGCGCGCGCTGGCAGCCCGAGGGGGTCAACTTCTGCTGCCACAACGACTACAACCAGAAGAGGACGAGCGGCACGAATCTCCTGGTGCTGCAGGCGTGGAACTCGCTCCGCTACACGGATTTCCAGATCGCTTATCGCGTTGTTTCATAGATTGCCGGTTGCTTCAATCACATTTGTTATCTTGTTGTTTTCATTAAATCGTTAAACCTCGTTTTCCGAAGTCGAATGATTGTGAGAGGCATTGATTAGTTGGGATGGAAGCGTCCATGGTCCTCTGGCTTTGTTTATTGGATCCGACAAAAGTAATTACCCAAAAGATCGTTGAAGATGACAGAAATGAACAAAACGCAGTTTAGATTGCAAGACAAGCCCGTTGACATGCACTACTTACAAAGCTAGCTTTATTAACCGAACTTCATTTTCTGATCAAATTTCCATTATTGTCATAGTCAGAAATTGGTCTCGTATAGTTTGAATTCCAATCCCTGAGGAAAACTCCTTCGTTCAGCTGTTTAACAACTTCGCTAGGTTTCGTAATGTCCGCGCCTTGAACAACGAAGCCGATCCCACCTGTCCAAAGGAAGTAGTCGCCTGACCAGTTTGATGTACCTAGATTTGGGTTACGGTAGTCTTAGATTAAGCTTATTTTACCGATGTAAGCCGTATTGTCCGTGACCATGTACTTGTTATGATTGACTCTGGCATACGGTATGCAAAATAATCATTCGTTTATTGACATGTTCAAATATAGCTATCTCCAGAAATCTCTCTTTTCAAAAAATTGTAGCAATTAATCACGGTATGAAGGAACCAACTAGATATCGCAAGATGAGCGAATTCGATTCCAAAAACAATGCCCGAGGCCAATCGATCACCGTCATCGGGTGTAGCGGCAACAACATAGGCACACACAATGACTGACACGGCAATGCCGACAATGTTCAGAACCTAAACCGCTTATTTTAGTCTGAAAAAAATTAAACATTCGAGTTGATTTACCTTGATCGCCATAGCGGGAATCAAACAAAGTGCGTTTCGTTTGACAGCACCCACAATTGCTAGCACAGAAGCGAGGATTTCAAGAGCCAAGATTATGATGAATGGAGATCGGCTGCCAATATCGTCTTCAGGCGAAGCAGTCATGCAGATGGCAGCAATCAATTGCGTAAGTGACCACAAAAGCAACAAAGCGCTGATGATGATTGTTCCAGTCTAAAATCGGCATTTTTGTATCATATTTAAGGTTCCAGTTGCTCCTACCGTAACGCGAAAGCGTCCGCAGCAGCAATGAGTAGAATAGGAACACATTTTTGGAGCAAAGAAACAAACTGGAAAAATCAGCGAAAATCGTACTGTTTAAATAGCTCCCGAACTCGTGATGAGGGAGAGGGGAGGCGCAAATAGAGCCAACTGATGTCACATTGATGATTCACTAGTGCAAGTGGATTGTGGGTGCGATTGCTGCGAACAGTTATCCCCGTGAAGGTCATCTGCGGAGCAAATTACTTCAAATTGGTTCAAAAATTGTTTTTTAACGATTTGGAGAGTCAGGTTCAGTGGAAAGCAGTGAGATCAATCTGATATTTCTGCTTTGATGCTGTTAACGCGGTATTGATTTGAAGCTCGAATTGCATCAACTTTTCGATTGAACGGTCAGAGGACGTATCAGCAGTGCTCTCAACCGCTGATTGACACTAGGCCTGCTTATAATTATGGTCGTTTTGTGTTGTTTTGATGACGCTTTTTGCCACTGGAAACAAAGGATTGTGGCAAGATATCCATCGTTTACTGAAATTTTGAACGGAATTTCAAAAACAAGGAACGCGTCAGACAACCGGTTTTTCACAAATCACAGCATTGTTCGCGTGCTTGGTCGCGTTGGTCTCTGTAATCCTGCACTTTTGAAGGTCGTTTAGCTTTGTGAAAGCGGCTCGCAAGTCTAACTTGCGGCGCATTTCCCAATTTACACAGGTTCAGTACCGCCCGCAGTAGAGTACAAGTATCTACTGAGTTGGTTTCTAAGTGCAGCAACCGATCAACCAAATTGAATTGTTAAAAATTTGTGAAATTGCGAAAAAAAATGACCATACCGACACTTCGTACAACAGGATATATTGCTGATGTTCTCAATTTTCCAAACAACCTTTTTGACTATTAAACTGAGAAATTTAATGAGAACACGTTGGTCCATGAGCTCCGTCTAGCTCTTTGTGTCTCTGTTAACGATTGGAACTTCATTCTGTTCATGGCTGGAACCTCAGAAAAGAGACAAAGACCGAGGTAATTCGATCTGATAATTGCTTTTGCCTTCTTCCCAATGATCAGTGGTTTCAGTCTTGTTAAACGAACGTGTCTGGAACCTCATAAGAAAGGAAAAGACCGTTTGATTGGAAATTTTATTCATTTCACTGCATTCATACTTGATCTTGCTAAGCTAACTAACTTGCTAAGCATAACTACTTTCAGAAATCTCATTTTTCAAAAATATGAAGCACTTGACACATGTATACAAGAAGCAAATAGAAATCGCAATATGAACAAGTTCAACTCCGAAAACAAAAGACATGGCCAGCCGTTCGTGATCATCTGTTGTTGTTGTGGTTACAACGAAATTGCAAATAAGGATTGCTGCCACACCGCCTACAATCTAAAAAAAAGGTTCCAATAATTTTGAGACAGAGCTGAACAACCTGAACCACTTGAAGAATCATAGCTGAGAGTAGCGAAAGTGGGTTTCTTCTTACAGAACCCAAAATTGCTAACACAGAACAAAGGAGTCCCAAATCCGCCAATATGGTAATAGGATGTAGAAAGCTGTTGAGCGCTTCCCTAGGCGAAGCTGTCATGACGATGGCACCAATTAGTTGCATCGTCGACCAGCAGAGCAGCACAGAGCTGATGATGATAATTCCAGTCTAAAATTGGAATTTATTTAGCAATGATGGAATTTTCAGTTATCTACCGTAATCCGGAAGCATCCACAGCAGCAGTGACTAGGATTGAAACACATTTTTTGGAGCAATCCAATGTAGAACAGACAGGAGAGTTCAGTTGAGAGTGCCTTGTTTAAATAGCCTCCATAGCGCGCTGATAGGGAGGGAGAGGTAAATGAAAATCCCGTTTGTTTCAGGAAAGGATTATTGAAGTTTGGTCTACCGTCGTGTTTGCTCGTGACAGTTCGCTTTACGACGTTTGAATTGAAAAGGCTAAAAACGGGCATTTAATATTTTACCATGGTTATTTTTGCAATTTGTTATGACGAAGTTATTCCGATTCTGATGACATGAGCGTTCCTCGCAATGCCATCCGAATCACGCGCATCGGCCGGAATAAGCTAGAAAACTCGTCGCGGGACAGGGCACTACCGTATATTGATCATACAGAATTGATCGTGAAACTATGCGCAATCAAATTCTGAAAGCAGCATCTTAGTGAGGAGGGCCAATGTAGACGACATTTTACAAAATCTGAGACTTATTTGAAACGATGTCCGTGTCTCTTTAAACGAAATTTGATTTCTGAGGGATTCGACCAACTATTACCTTTCTTGAATTGCTCTGCTGATTGAATGAGGAACATAACTGACTAAAACGGTGTTTTTATTTCAAGTTATGCTCTAAACAAGAGCTACTGTTCAATTTTGGTTATTTGAATTGGTCGCTTAACTTTAGTACCCGCCTACCAGACAGCTTCATTGCAAAATCAGACACCTAACATGTATATTTCATTCAA
The DNA here is from genome assembly GCA_007213375.1 of Steinernema feltiae. Classification (NCBI taxonomy): domain Eukaryota; kingdom Metazoa; phylum Nematoda; class Chromadorea; order Rhabditida; family Steinernematidae; genus Steinernema; species Steinernema feltiae. The sequence continues at coordinate 4,459 of MQUG01004009.1, read as the reverse complement.
TCACATGAAACGCGTGCGGTGAGTCATAAACACAGTGCGCGCAACGATCTAGTTCACGTTTACTTTCCACAAACGTTGGTCGTGTGTTACCCAACTGATCGCCCCTGTCTGCGGACAGCAATCATGCAAACGTATCGACAAATCCGTCACATTTCATTTTATTTTAAAGGGAAAGCCAGAACCAAACAAACACAATATCTCGAAAGAACTCAATTCTTCACGCACTGTGATGAACAACTGCATTTTCATTTTCATGTTTCAGGAATCTGTAGCACTTGATGACGGTGGCCAAGAACCAAATCAGAATTCCAAGAGAAGGCATGCTCGTTCCAAGCACAATTGCCATAAACAGAACTTTCTGGGATTGAGCAATGAAAACGATCGAAGCTAAGATCGAAATTGATATAGCTGCCAGTTCAAAACTCTGAAACGACCGTAATTGGGTAAAGAATTGTCAGATAATTTACTCACTTGGATGATCAACGAGGGGATGAGAAAGGGGTGCTTCCTCTTTGATGCTCCAACAATCAACAGAACGTTCACAACGATTACAAGCAGGTCGATAACAATTCCACAAACGAAAACACCCAATTTGACCTTATGGTATTCGATGAGACTTCCCACAAATACACCAATTGCGGCCACGATATTAAGTACTCCAATGATAGCTATTGCAGTCTGAACAGAGGTTAACGGTTAGAAAGAGGTGCAGTACAGAGCGCTTACGGTAAGCGGAATAAATCCGCAGCAGCATCGTCCGCTTGAGACGCCCATGTTGATTGTCAAACTACAGTGAAAGTGCTCGAGTTTCAGCGTTTTGTAGATTCGTGGGTGGAGTGCAATGTTTCAGCGCTCGGTGAATTTTCAAAAGCCGCGCTTTCAAAAGAATTAGTCAGCAGACCGATTTTGTGGTATTTCGAGCTTGGCGTTAGTCATTCAGAGACGCTGGAATGTGGCGCATTGATGAATTGAATATTTGATTTTTCAATTCCAGATTTCAATGTGTATTGTGAATTGACAATGTGAAAACTTGATATGTAAATATTAAACGCGAATTAAACATATTAAACGCGATTTTATATAGCATTTAAGAAGTCATGACTAAAGCAATTGAAAAGTCTCTCTTACAATTGTATGAAATTATGCACAAAAACCAATGGCAAACGCTCGAAGGATCCGCGATGCCGGCGAACAATCGGTTCTGGAAATTTTTGAAAAAACACGCGACCAAAATGTAGATGTGATTACATCCCTGGCGTTCGTCAAAGCGAATTCGAAGAATTGTGCTAGATTGTGCAAGCAGTTCCATGATTCCCCAGAAATCAGACCGGTTAAAATTTGAGGCATTTAAGGTCAAATGCTTGGATTGCGGAAAATGTAATCAAAACGCGGTAGTTCATTAGTCTGCGATGGTTATTTTGGCGTTTCACGGCCGTTGTGCTTGATTCTGATGGCATGAGAGTTTCTCGCAACACCAAGGCGGTTTTTTAACACAGAATAGCCGCCGTTTAGCGTAGAAAATCTAAAAAAAATGCGTTGGCCGACGCGCGCCAAAATTTCTGAGTCGAGTTGTTCGGAAAGTAACAAAATTTCACCGATTGTTGACTGTATTCAGCCACAATTATGTGTTTCCTGGGTACCTTTGGATCAATTCAAGATGCAAGGAACGTTCATGCCATCAGAGTTTAGCAAAACACTCGGAATTAGCCAGAAAACTAATTACGTGACAATGTTTTGATCACATTTTCCGTAATTACACTTCTACTTTTGTCTTTTTTCTTTTGGCACTTTTGTCCCTTTAAGGCAAATAGCTTTGTATGAAAACGGCAGTTAATTGAAAGGCTCCGCTCGGTTTTCTGTCACGTCTTACTCGTTTACTATAGACAATCATTTAGTAGCTGATCAAACACCAATCTTTCCGGAAATCTCAGTTTTCAAAAACGTGTAACAATTGATTATGATGTGCAGGAACCAACTCGCGAAAGCAAGATTAATGAGTTGAACTCCGAGAGCAACACCAACGGCCATATAAATGTCGTTTCCAGTTTTTGTGACAAGGGTAAAACTGAAGAAAGCAATTTTTGCAACGGCGCCAACAATGCTCAGAACCTAAAATAATTAATTTTGAGTGAAAAAGAGCTCATAGTATGTGTCTGATTTACCTGGATCACCATAACAGGTACCGTGCAAAGCGGAATTTACTTCACTGTTCCCACAATTGCCAGCACAGATGCCAACATTACCAAACCAACGCCGATGATAAACAAAAAGTCAAACGGATCGCCTTCACTTGAAGTCATGACGATGGACGCAATTAAAATGCGATTGACAACAAAAGCAGCAAGGAGCTGATGACAATAGTCACGGTCTAAAAATGGGATTTTAAAACACATGATTTATGTCTAGTTTTCATTACCGTAACCCGGACGGAACCACAGAAGGAATGAGAAGAAAAGGAACACATTTTTAGTCAAAAATTGATTTTCAAAAACATAAAACAGTTCCGTTATATCTCTCTCGTTGCGTGCTAATGAGGACGCCCAACTAATGCCAGGTAATGATTTTCCCGTTTTTGGGGGTAAAACTGTGAGATTACCGATGAGTCGATCAAAAGGTCAAAATATCCGGTTTGTTCAGTTTTTTAACAAGAAATTGGTTATTAGCTGTTACGAGCAGTCAATCGTGTAATAAAATCACAAAATCAGCTTGAATGGTGAGGTCAAGGTCATAAACAGAAAAGATTTTTGTCAGGGTGGATTTTGTAATTTTGATAGTTCATGCCATTTCAAATTACCGCAAAAAAGCGCTTTTATTCTTTTCTCTATTCATTTTTGCGTTGCGTTTTTTGAAATTGAAGAAAGCGGAATTTTCTGAGCATCAGATCAGACAAAGATGACGCATCAGGTATTGATAGAGACCAAACCGCATGCAGTTAACGAGGTTGTTCAGATTGTTGGCTGCAAAGTGTTTGTGGTCTGGCAAGCAGTCGATTTTGGAAAAAAGCACAATGAACTTCTTGTCATTACCGCGATTCTAGAGATTCATCTTGCAATCTGCAATCTTCAAAGCAGTGCGACAGTCGCCCTCAGCCAACCTCTCATGACTTGCGGCTCCAAACGTCACAAAATAATTATATTCCGGTGCACAGAAACCCAAAATCATTTCTCTTCAAGACACGTGAACATCGGCGAACCGGTTTTCGCTCTGCGTTGTTTCAACAAAGAATGCGGGGGTTGATCTGTTTGATCTTCAAGTCGGACGGTTTGAAACCACACGAGGTTAAAAAACGGGTTTCTTCGATGCGCCCAAACAAGAGAACAACGATCAGGTCTTGAACAAATTGTTTTTAATGGTATCTAGTGGTATCTAATTATTTGGACTGCTCTAACCTTGCGAGTTTTGAACAACAACAACTGGATATAAAGAGAATAGATAGATTATGTTTTCATGAGTCCACTTTAATTTCACAGACCGCATGCGACACAGACAGTCACAAATGACCAACGTCATGATCGCAAATAAGGTTTTTAAGCTGATTACCCTTGCCGAGTACGGTAGATTCAAAGACCACCTTGTTAAACACGGATTTTAAAATCTAAATTTAAAAAAAATCTAACTATTGGAGTGTTTCTTTGTACTAAACTGCGAGTAACTTTCGCTTCATTTGCTAATTTCTTGGCTCGCGGTTTCAAACCGTCGGCGATGAACAAAGAGATCCCGTATGCGATGCGCACTTTTTGTTGCAAACAAAGCGCTATCCTTCAAACCCGTTTTTTGAACTTCTTCCGTACCCACGCGTATAAAAAGAGAGATTTCTTTCCGTCAGATATCAGATTCTCATCTCTCTTCCCATCCAGCCCACCATGAAGGTTTTCAGCGTCGTCTTCCTCCTCTTCGTTGTCCTCGGCGTCGCCTTCGCCTGCGCTCCACTCGCTCCGGGACTCGGCGGCAACAATCGTTAGTTTTCCTTACTTATGCAGGAATTCAAGAGTTTTGTTTGCAGCGCCCACTAGCGCACCCCCCACGTCCGCCCCGGGAGCGACTACTCCTGCTCCAGGAGCGACCACTCCTGCGCCGGGAGCGACCACTCCAGCTCCGGGAGCAACCACTGTTGCTGCGACAACCGCTGATCCTGCCGCTACAACTGTTGCTGTTACAACCACTGAACCGGCTACAACCACTGTTGTCCCCACAACCACTGAGCCTGCTACAACCACAGTCTAAACAATCCGCCCGCCGTATCAAGAATTCGACTCGTCGCCATTCCTCTTTCTCTACCTCATTGAACACTGCGCTGCAATATTGAAGGTGCAATTGTCGCCTTTCTTGCAATAAATTCTTCTTTATCATTTGTCCCGGTATTCAGTTCAAAACACTAAAAAAAGCGATAAGACATTCGTGACGACGAGTAAATGCAGGTTGGAATCAAATTAAATTTTAAAAACCCAATGGAAACCTT
>MQUG01004008.1:0-14616 GCA_007213375.1 Steinernema feltiae | reverse complement strand
TGACCAACGTCATGATCGCAAATGAGGTTTTTAAGCGATTACCCTTGCCGAGTACGGTAGATTCAAAGACCACCTTGTTAAACACGGATTTTAAAATCTAAATTAAAAAAATCTAACTATTGGAAGTGTTTCTTTGTACTAAACTGCGAGTAACTTTCGCTCATTTGCTATTCTTGGCTCGCGGTTTCAAACCGTCGGCGATGAACAAAGAGATCCCGTATGCGATGCGCACTTTTTGTTGCAAACAAAGCGCTATCCTTCAACCCGTTTTGAACTTCTTCCGTACCCACGCGTATAAAAAGAGAGATTTCTTTCCGTCAGATATCAGATTCTCATCTCCTCTTCCATCCAGCCCACCATGAAGGTTTTCAGCGTCGTCTTCTCCTCTTCGTTGTCCTCGGCGTCGCCTTCGCCTGCGCTCCACTCGCTCCGGGACTCGGCGGCAACAATCGTTAGTTTTCCTTACTTATGCAGGAATTCAAGAGTTTTGTTTGCAGCGCCCACTAGCGCACCCCCCACGTCCGCCCCGGGAGCGACTACTCCTGCTCCAGGAGCGACCACTCCTGCGCCGGGAGCGACCACTCCAGCTCCGGAGCAACCACTGTTGCTGCGACAACCGCTGATCCTGCCGCTACAACTGTTGCTGTTACAACCACTGAACCGGCTACAACCACTGTTGTCCCCACAACCACTGAGCCTGCTACAACCACAGTCTAAACAATCCGTCCGCCGTAGCAAGAATTCGACTCGTCGCCATTCCTCTTTCTCTACCTCATTGAACACTCCGCTGCAATATCGAAATATCGAAGGTGCAATTGTCGCCTTTCTTGCAATAAATTCTTCTTTATCATTTGTCCCGGTATTCAGTTCAGAACACTAAAAAAAGCGATAAGACATTCGTGACGACGAGTAAATGCAGGTTGGATTCAAATTAAATTTTAAAAACCCAATGGAAACCTTTAAAAATTTAAATATTCTATGAATTGAGAAAAGGGAAGATGCACAACACGGGTCATTCAGCTCACTCATTAGCTTAACCCACTGCTCGATGCCTAGCCATGATCAGTTGTGAAAATCAAAGTTGCTTATTTTATTCAGTTTAAAAAATTCTATGAACTGCTGTGCTCTACAACTTTAACAAGTTCAAACAGTGAAAGTTTAGCTTTGAATGTACGCTGTCACCGTGGTTTTGACCATGATATAGCCGATAACAGTGTTGTCACGGTACTTATCTACAAGTTATCATTGCAAAATTCATGTACATGACACTTCGGAGCCGCGACGTTCAACGTGAAGACGACTTTTGAATAGCATGACTAGTGGTGGCTCCTACGAAGCCTTGCACGTCTATTACTAGGTTAAAAACTGCAAAACGTCTGAACAGTGTTTTGTAGAAACAAATTGTCCGGCTTCCCGTCTCCATTGGTATGAAAAGGCCTTATATTCAGCGAAATATGCGGAAAATAATTAGACTCACTTTTGTTTTTTGCTGGAAAACACAGTATTCCTGCTAAAATACTTAAAAAAAGTGTTGATAAGAGCAACAGGCAGTTTGTAGTGACTATGTCAAGTGATTCTCAGTGTCTAAATGCGTGTTTTTAAGTCTAAGATGCGTCAAAGTCTAAGCTCTAAAATGAAATAGAGCTGGGTGACTGAACCACCTGTGGCTAACAGTGAATAGAGACCATTGAGTTGTCGACGAAGCAAGAGAATGGTTTCCAGCTTCCAAACCCAACATTGCCGTTGGCAACAAATCAAAGAGATATCGCACACGATGCGCACTTTTTGTTGCAACAAAAGTGCGATTCGCAAACCCGTTTTTGAACTTCTTCCGTACCCACGCGTATAAAAAGAGAGATTTCTTTCAGTCAGATATCAGATTATCATCTCCTCTTCACATCCCGCCCACCATGAAGGTCTTCAGCGTCGTCTTCCTCCTCTTCGTTGTCCTCGGCGTCGCCTTCGCTTGCGCTCCACTCGCTCCTGGTCTCGGAGGCAACGATCGTGAGTTTCATTTGCTTCTGCAGGAATTCAGGAGAAGTCTTTGCAGCTGCCACTAGCGCACCCCCCACGTCCGCCCCAGAAGCAACCACTGCCGGTCCCGGAGCGACTACTCCTGCTCCAGGAGCGACCACGGCCGCCCCGGGAGCTACTACTCCTGCTCCAGGAGCAACCACTCCTGCAGCGACAACCGCTGATCCTGCCGCTACAACTCCTGTTGTTACAACCGAAGATCCTGCTACACCCCCTGATGTTGATACACCCCCTCCTGACGCACCTGCACTCACAACTACAGTCCCTTAAACAATCCGCTCGACGAAGCAAGAAAATCGACTCTTCGCCTTTTCTTTTCCTCAACCTCATTGACTTCGTCCGCTGCAATATCGAAGGTGCAATTGTCGCCTTTCTTGCAATAAATTCTTCTTTGTCATTTGGCTTCTGTTGAAATTAAATCGAATTTAAAAAACCCATTTGGAAACCTTTTCAAACTGTACAGTATTCCATTAATGAAAATAGGGAAGATGCACTAAACCGTAAGCTCACCTATTAGCTTACCCACTGCTCGATGCCTAGCCATGATCAGTTGCGAAAATCAAATTTGTTTAATTTAGTGAGTTTAAAAAATTCAAATAATGTTCTGTTGTTGAGATTCAATCAATTTTTCAATATCGATTTACCAATTAGTTGTCTGAAAAATGTCATTTAAAGACATTGAGACATAGAGACATTGAAAAGATCGGTCGGTCAGAAAACAGATCACACAATAGACGACACAACTGTGCGTCAAACTCAGACACAGCGCACAACAGACAGGCGCACTGCCAATGCACATTTTGAAGACGTTGGAATGAGGACCAAGTTATGCACCAATTTAAACGAAATGGAAATTTTGTCAGTTTTCGAAAGTATGAACCACGTGGTGCTTGAAATTTGCAAGCGCTCCAGTTCAGCATTCAAAACTCAAGATTAAAGATAGCTGACAATCACAGTAAAATAAAAGCGTTTCTATCGATTAACTGAGTTGTCTGAAAAAAATGTCTATCAAAAATGTCTCAAAATCTTAAAAAGCGCAAAGACCACCCAATTGCTATGAAATGCTGAGCGCTACAACTTACAGGTGCATTTGATACACTTGATGCATTTGTATTTAAAATTGAAGGTCGTGTTTGAGAGCTAGTGACTGTAAGTGGATCATATTCAAATTGCGCGACATGAGAGCAATGTCTACGTGGTTTGAGGAAACTTCTCGTTGTTAGTTCCATGTAATATCAGATATTAAACTCGAAACGCACAAAGATTGAACATAGAAAGTTTAGTTTTAAGCAGTCATTTTGACCATGATATAGACGATAACGACTCCGTCACTACTAGTGCGAAAACCTCTGATAACGTTTGAATCCATTTCAAACACCTGTTTTTGCACGATTGCATTCTGTTTCAAACTACAAAATCCCACCCGTTTGCACACTTAAGTTTGAAATCTAAACAAAGCGGATTTCAGTTTTTTGAACATCAAAACTGTGGCTAACAGTTAACTGAGGTTATTGAATTGTCGACGAACCAATAGAACGGTTTCCATCATCCAAACCCAACAAAACAAAGAGATCCCTGCGTATGCGATGCGCACTTTTTGTTGCAAACAAAGCGCGATCTGCGAACCCGTTTTTAAACCTTTTCCGCACCCACGCGTATAAAAAGAGAGATTGCATTCAGTCAGATATCAGATTATCATCTCCTTTTCCCATCCAGCCTACCATGAAGGTCTTCAGCGTCGTCTTCCTCCTCTTCGTTGTCCTCGGCGTCGCCTTCGCCTGCGCTCCACTCGCTCCGGGACTCGGAGGCAACAATCGTTAGTTTTCCTTACTTCTGCAGGAATTCAAGAGTTTTGTTTGCAGCGCCCACTAGCGCACCCCCACGTCCGCCCGGGAGCGACTACTCCTGCTCCAGGAGCGACCACTCCTGCGCCGGGAGCTACCACTCCTGCTCCAGGAGCAACCACTGTTGCCGCGACAACCGCTGATCCTGCCGCTACAACTGTTGCTGTTACAACCACTGAACCGGCTACAACCACTGTTGTCCTCACAACCACTGCTGGCGCGGTACCTGAACTCACAACTACAGTCCCTTAAACAGTCCGCCCACCGAAACAAAAAATTCGATTCCTCGTCTCTCCTCTTTAACTCATTTCACGCCCAAAGCAATATAGAAGGTGCAATCGACGTCTTTATTTCAATAAATGGCTTTTCAATCAACTGCTTGCCTTTCACTAACAAACGAGAAACTTACTGTAATTATACTGAACGATCAAGGCGTTAAAACAAAAGTGTTAGTGGCGCATAACTGCAAAAAAAAATCGCTCTTGACTTATCAAGCACAATTAACAATCAATTGAAATTTATTTGGGTTTTTTTCAAATCTTGTTTAAACCAACATCACATGTCGCTGATCACATTTGCGACTACCTTTGATCCGATCTACCGTTCGAATCTAATATCAAATCTGCTCTCTGTCTGGTGTGACAATCCCATTTCCGTTCAGTTGCTATGGGGCGATGCCACCTGAGGACGGAACACGAAGAACTGCTTGCAGTCCAAACGTTTCCAAAACGTATCGTTCAAAACCTCGCAAGGTTACAGCAGTCCAAATAATTAGATACCCAAAAAAACGATTGTTAAAGACCTGCTCGTTCTTCTCGTTTTCGGGCGCATCGCAGAACCCGTTTTTTAACTTCTTGTGGTTACAAACCCTCCGACGTGAAGATCAAACAGATCAACCCCCACATTCTCGTATCGCGATACCAGAGAATGGGTTTGTTGAAACAACGGAGCGCGAAAACCAGTTTCACCGATGTTCACGTGTCTTGAAGAGAAATGATTTCGGGTTTCTGTGCACCGGAATTTCTCTATTTTGTGGCATTTCGAGCCGCAGGTTAGGAGGTTGGCTGAAGGCAACTGTCGCATTTCTTTAAGGATTTCAAATTCCAACTTTGACGAAAGAAGATGAAGATCAAGACTCGCGGTAACGAGAATACTTTTTATAACTCGTTATAACTCATCTCTTTGAGATGAGACTCCAAAAATTCCGCTTTCTTCATGCCAATAAAAACAACGCAAAACGGAAGTGGCTGACATCTTAAATGAACAAATTTGCATTTTTGCGGTAATTTTAAATGGCATGTACTATATTTAGATGTTACAAAAAATTCACAATGACAAAATTCTTGAATTAAGTTCTGTTTAATGACCTTGACCTCACCACTCATTGTCAGGCTTGTTTTGTAATTTTGTTCCACGGCTGATTGATCTCAACAGCTCATGGTTAACATGTTGTTGAAACACAGAACAAACTCACTGATGACCTTTTGATCGGCTCATCGGTAATCACACAGTGCTATTCACCCCAAAACGGGAATATCATCACCTGGCTTTAGTTGCGCGTCCTCATTAGAACGCAACAAGAGATATATAACGGAACTGTGTTTTGAGTTTGAAAATCAATTTTTGACTAAAATGTGTTCCTATTCCACTCATTCTTTCTGTGGTTTCGTCCGGGTTACGGTAATGAAAGCAAAACATAAATCGTGTTTTTTAAAATTTCACTTTTAGACCGTGACTATCGTCATCAGCTCCTTGCTGCTTTTGTGGTCAATCGTAGTTTTAATTGCGTCCATCGTCATGACTTTACAAGAACGCGAGACGTTTAGCGATTTGCTGATCATCGGAGTTGTTTTGGACATTTTGGCTTCTGTACTAGCAATTGTAGGGACGCTGAAAAAAATTCCTCTTTGCATGGTACCTGTTATGGCGAACCAGGTAAATAGGACACATATGAGCTCTTTTTAATTCAGAAATGAATATTTTAGGTTTTGAGCATTGTTGGCGCCGTTGAAAAAATTGTTTTCATCTGTTTGGCGGTTGGCACAACACCCGGTGACCATGTTTACGTGGTCGTTGGTAGTGCTCTCGGTGTTCAACTAATTAATCTTGCATTCGCTAGTTGGTTCCTGCACATCATAATCAATTGTTACACGTTTTTGAAAACTGAGATTTCCGGAAATATTTGTGTTTAATGAGCTGCTAACTGATTGTCTATAGTAAACGAGTAAGAAGTGACAGAAATCCGAGCAAAGCTACTCAACTAACTGGCCGATTTTATAGTTATTAAAGTGTTAGCCTTGACGGAAGAAATGCGAGCAATCTGAGAACGCAGTAGACTGTAACACAAACGCGTCAACTACCTGAATCCGTTATGAAAATGGAATTTGGTCGAATCTTCTGTCGATCACTTGTACATATCAACTTACGTTAAGCTCGTCCAACCTGCTACGTTAAGTCCAACCTGCTCGAGATGAAACAACAGCAAAAAGGACATCTTTGAATTGACCTCTTTTTCGTTGGTGTTCTATGAAACACAACTAAGCGAACAGATCGGTTGGACACAGAGATTCCATAAATCAAGCCTAGATGACTGCTCCACTGGTGGCTCAATTGAACAGAAATAATTGAGTGATCGGCGAATCAAGTGAGCGGTCCAGTTAATATTGTTACGGCAATTTTAGTGGAATTAAAAAAAATCTTTGCATGGTACCTGTTATGGCGAACCAGGTAAATAGGACACATATGAGCTCTTTTTAATTCAGAAATGAATATTTTAGGTTTTGAGCATTGTTGGCGCCGGTGAAAAAATTGTTTTCATCTGTTTGGCGGTTGGCACAACACCCGGTGACCATGTTTACGTGGTCGTTGGTATTGCTCTCGGAGTTCAACTAATTAATCTTGCATTCGCTAGTTGGTTCCTGCACATCATAATCAATTGAAACATGAACAACAGCAAATAGGACATCTTCAAATTGACCTCTGTTTCGTTGGTGTTCTATGAAACACAACTAAAAGCGAACAGATCGGTTGGACACAGAGATTCCATTAAATCAAGCCTGGATGACTGATCCACTGGTGGCTCAATTGAACAGAAATATTGAGTAATCGGCGAATCAAATGAGCGGGCCAGTTAATATTGTTACGGCAATTTTAGAATTTTAATTAATGTCATGTTGTCTGAAAAAATTGTTTCTTCCAGCTGCTGTTGAAGCGCACGGCGCTCAACCTTCGCTCACGGAGATCTTCTGATCTTGGTATGTTGGCTCGCGGTTTCAAACCGTCGGCCATTAACAAAGAGATCCCGTATGCGATGCGCACTTTTTGTTGCAAACAAAAGCGCAATTCGCGAACCCGTTTTTAAACTTCTTCCGTACCCACGCGTATAAAAAGAGAGATTGCATTCAGTCAGATATCAGATTCTCTTCTCTGCTTCCAATCCAGCCCAACATGAAGGTCTTCAGCGTCGTCTTCCTCCTCTTCGTTGTCTTCGGCGTCGCCTTCGCCTGCGCTCCACTCGCTCCGGGACTCGGAGGCAACAATCGTGAGTTTCGCTTACTTCTGCAGGAATTCAAGAGTTTTGTTTGTAGCGCCCACTAGCGCACCCCCCACGTCCGCCCCGGGAGCGACAACTGCTGCTCCGGGAGCCACCACGGCCGCACCGGGAGCGACCACTCCTGCTCCAGGAGCAACCACTGTTGCCGCAACAACCGCTGATCCTGCCGCTACAACTGTTGCTGTTACAACCACTGAACCGGCTACAACCACTGTTGTCCCCACAACCACTGAGCCTGCTACAACCACAGTCTAAACAATCCGCCTGCCGAAGCAAGAATTCGACTCGTCGCCGTTCCTCTTTCTCTACCTCACTGAACACTCCGCTGCAATATCGAAGGTGCAATTGTCGCCTTTCTTGCAATAAATGCTTTTCTATCATTTGTCGGAATCGCCTTCTAGCTATTAAGTTTAGCAGTGACAATTCTGCTCTCAAAACACCACGACTTGAGCACGGAAATCTGATGATGTCGCAGTTTCGCTTGCGGTTCGAGACCTGAAACAAAGAGATCTCGAACGCGCTGCGCACTTTTTGTTGCGACCGCAAACCCGTTTGTGACCTCTTCCGTCTGTAGGCCGTCTGTTTGTACTACAAACAAGAGCAGAGAATTTGTTTTTACGTCGACAGTTATGGGAAAGTTTAATTGTTGGTAAGACACTCCTTCAAGACACTCCGTTAGAACGCAATTTTGCGCGCAAAATGTTAACTGAGCTATGGCATTGAGCAAACCTCAGCTAACGTTTTTAGCCTAGACTAAGCATAATTAAAAAGTTGAAGAATTTTGTTTGATTTCAAAGACTTTTACTGCTCACTGAAATCCTTTGATCTCGGCTCGCGGTTTGAAAAGACTCCGAGGAGAACGAAGAGGAGGAAGACGACGCTGAAGACCTTCATGGTGGGCTAGATTGGAAGAGAAGATGAGAATCTGATATCTGACTGAATGAACTCGTCATCTTTATACGCGTGCAAACGCAATAGAGATTTGCAAACGAGTTCGCGGTTACTGTTTTTACTTTCTACAAAAAGTGCGTCGCGCGTTCGAGATCTCTTTGTTTCAGCGCCGCCGGTCACAAACCGCGATCCAAAGATTGAAAGATTTCCGTGAGCAGTCAAGGTAAGTTAAACTCTATGTTTCATCGCCGTCGGCGCTGAAACAAAGAGATTTTTTGCGGTTTCCGCTCGCAACAAAGAGTGCGTTGGGTCCGCAAAAAGATTTCACTTTTTCAATTCACCTTGAAACGATGTGTGAGATCTCGAACGCCTGACGCATTTTCGTAGCAAACGAGAACAGTAACCGCAAACTCGTTTGCAATTCTTTACTGCGCTTGCACGCGTTTACTTTGCGACACAACAGGATTACGGTAGCTTCTCAGCTAGAACACATTGAAACAACAGCCTAAAAATAATTCATGCTTGTGATGAGCTTCAGGGTGTCTTGATTTTTTAGACCACATTGGTTTTCACAGAATTGTTTTTGTTGATGTTGTTGATGTTGATCTGTGCCAGAAAAGCCGATTTAAAAAAAAAAGGTCGCCGAGCCACGAGCCGGCTCGCTTTACGAAAATCCCAACAAACGGGTTATCGAGCCGGCCTGCTCGATTTCCGGCTCGTCGGCTTCTTTGATCTGTGCCTCTGTTGCAAGTCAAAGTGCCCGACGAGTTGCCCGAAGGTCGATACGAGAAGTTCAACCTGACCAACCAATGCAATTTAGCATCTCACATTGTTTGCAAAATACAAAATACTTCACTTGCTGACGTCAGAGCTCAAACGTTGTCTCGCGGGTTGAAACCGTCTACGGTGAAACAAAGAGATCGCGTACGCTGATCGCTTTTTGTTTCAAACCGCAAACCAGTTTAAGACGTCTTTCGTCTGCACGCATAAAAAACAACGACATTCGTTGATCTCGTCTAGCACGACTACGGTAAAGTCAATCAATAACTTATTACTACGTGCTTGCTTTGGCTTGCAGTTCTAGTTTTAGACTGAGCAACTAGCAAATCGCAGTTTGCGAAATGTCAAAACACGCTCACGCTGTTCTGCTCACGAAATTCCGTTGATCTTGCCCTTTGGATCGCGGTTCGAGACCGTCGGCGATGAAACAAAGAGATCACGAACGCGCGACGCACCTTTTGTTGCGGCCGGAAACCCGTTTGTGACCTCACCGACTGATTGTCTGTCTGTCTGGAATGAAAACAACAGCAGAGTTTGTTTTTACGTCAAAAGTTATGGGAAACTTTAATTGTCGGTACAACCTTGCATGAGACTCTGTCATTAGCGCAATTGTGCCTGCAAAATATCAACCTCCATCGTTAAAACAGAGCTTTACAATCGAGCAATCCTTAGCTTATGCCGGTGTGCTTTTAGCCTAGCCTAGTCTGCGCTGAATTGAAAAATGTAAGAATTGCGCGGATTTCGTTTAATTTAACTTACCTTGACTGCTCACGGAAATCTTTCAATCTTTGGATCGCGGTTTGTGACCGGCGGCGCTGAAACAAAGAGATCTCGAACGCGCGACGCACTTTTTGTAGAAAGTAAAAACAGTAACCGCGAACTCGTTTGCAAATCTCTATTGCGCTTGCACGCGTATAAAGATGACGAGTTCATTCAGTCAGATATCAGATTCTCAACTTCTCTTCCATCCCAGCCCACCATGAAGGTCTTCAGCGTCGTCTTCCTCCTCTTCGTTGTCTTCGGCGTCGCCTTCGCCTGCGCTCCACTCGCTCCTGGACTTGGAGGCAACAATCGTGAGTTTTCCTTATGTCTGCAGGAATTTAAGAGGTTTGCTTGCAGCCGGCGCTGATACGCCAACCACGACCACAGCTATTCCCACGACTACTGGCGACGTTACAACGTCCACTGGCGTCGTTACAACGACCACTGGAGAGGCAACGACTTCTACTGCAGCCGTCACAACCAGTACTGGAGCGGAAACTACTACTGTAGCTACTACTACCGAAGCAACTACTACTGTAGCTACTACTACCGAAGCAACGACTACTGTAGACCCAGCAGTAGGAGGAGGAAAGTAAAGAAGCCTCCAAAACCCAACTTGCCGTTTTGTTCATTGTCCTCTCCACTTCTCTGCTGCAATATCGAAGGTGCAATCGACGCCTCTCTTGCAATAAATGCTTTTCTATCATTTGTCTTTCGTTTTCCACATGCTCATACTCATACGGTTTATCACTAGATTTATTTTATTTTATTCAAAAGAAAGCAAGCAATTTAAGGTCCTTTTGCTTGTCTTATGTGTGGTTTAGTGATTTGTCTATCTTTCGTGCCTTGTTTACTATCGAATCTGAAAGCGAAAAACGCAATATAGTAGTGCTTATAAAATCAGGCAGTTTTATTATTTGCGCTTGGCAAATGAGATAAAGAACGGTCGGTTATTGAAACATTTGAACATTTGAAATGCAATTTTGTATCCAAAAAACCGTATTTAAATCGTAGATTAACATCAAAATCAAAATCAATTAAGAGAAGTCATTAAGCTTTAACAAACACATTAACACGGTTGTTCTCCTTCAAGTAACTGTAGCATCTGAGGACGATTCCAAGCCACCAAATTTGCGCAACCATGAAAACCACCGACATGGCAAGGCCAATTCCATTTTTCACTGCTTCACCTTCAACAATCAGCAAGTAAACGTAGTTCCCAAAGACGGCGATAGCAAATGTCAGCTCCAGAGCCTAAAATCCTAGCTTCTTAACCATTTTTACAATACCAAATGATACATTGCAAAAAATGGAAAATCGAAGATATCCATGTTTTCCATTAGCAACTCCTGCAATTGCCAACAAGTGGGCTGGAAGAGTGAACAGAACGAATGCGATTCTGAACGCAAAATCGCGCTCATTTCCAGAGAAAAACAGAACTGTCAACGCTAAACCGACCACTCCGAGAATTGATACAATGCTGACGATCACCGTTGCGGTCTGAAATGCGTGAATTAGGGATATAAATGAACGCTATGTTTACAGTAATCCGGAAACATCCGCAGCAGCAACGACCTGACGAGGAGCACATTTTTGGAACAATACTACGTTGAAGATTCTGAACGCCCTTTGGTTGTATGCGGGTGGATTGGAATCCCGCTTTCATGGTATTTTCAGTCCAATGAGTCATTCGTCTGGTACGCTATTGTAACTCGGAGAGTGACTCACAAGGAAATAGCGAATTTAGCGCTTAAACGCTGTGGAAAGTGCAACAACTAAACAAATGAAGCTGCTTGGAAGTGATTACTGTACTACTCTTGATTTTTTGCTTGTTTTCGGACCACCGGGTACCGCAAGCTTGTTTAAGTGTTGATTTTAAAATCAAATATCTTGCACTTTAAAGCCGGAGAGGCATTTTGAGAACGCGACTGAACTGCGCATGAAACACTCATAATATTCTGATATTCAGTTGGATCGACAGCTCAGCTCTTGGCTTTGGCTAGAAAACAACAAAAACAGATAGCAAAATCTATGAAAAAGCTCGTATTTTGAAAATCGCACCGGCTCGATAACAACAACTACTTATCCACTGCCTGCACGTTGTCCAAAAATCGGAGATAATTAAGCCACAAGCCGGTCGGCTTGATTTCCGGCTTCACTTGCTAACGGCCTATCGCAGTTCAAGAACTGAGATTAAGTTTTCACACATAATCAGCGATGCAAACGAACCTCTTGAGCATTGCTTTCCTGTCACGTGGATTCTATTTAAAGTCAACTTTCAACAGAATCTTACATTTCACAGCTCCGACTTCAGAACAATGGATACCGTTTCTTACGTTTTCTGCCAGTCCACTGCCGCCACTCTTCAATGCGTTTCAGAAATCGAAAGCCCGTTTGTCAGCAAGTCATGGCAGGCAGCAGTTGAAGACACCATCAAAAACCGCATTGACTGTGATTTGCACATTGCTTGCAACGGCGGCGTTTGGTCGTACAGTTTCGAGAATGTTGGACCACACGCGTGTTCGACTTTTGCAGAGTTCAAGGAACTGAACAAACGGCATTTTTGCATTTCCATGGTTGATTTGACTAATCGACGATCTGAGGAGAACACATCTTCGTTCGCGGAAATCAACGATCTCGTCAAGTACGCGAGCTCCTATGTAAACCTGGCACTGCTACGTGTGCGCGCCAAGACCATCCGCGAGGAAGACTTGTCGCAGTTGCTTACCTGTTTCGAACATGCGTGTTTTCAAGAAATTCGGTACCTCGATGGCAAAAGAATTTTAGATTGCCTTTCAAGTCACTTAAACTCTGATTTTTTGAAAAGACTGACTGTGGAAGGAGATGACTGCTCAGCTACGCTGCAGCAGGCAGTGCAAAACTTTGCTCTGCGCGGAAACTGTGAAAAAGCCGATTTTCGAGTCAAGGACAGTGAGTTTGACGAGGAATTCTTTCAGCAACTCGTTAACAAACCGATCACTCGCAGTCAAGAGCACGTATTTTCTTTTTCTTTTGAAATCGACGATTTGGACGAGTTTGAGGAAGATTTTCAGCTCCCACAGGCCGAAATGAAAGTGAAACGTGCTGATGGAGTTAAAGTTGATGTTAAGGATTTCATTTCTCTCAACGGCCGTTATTGTGTTGTAAAGTTTTTTAAGTAACATTCTGGTTGTTGTAATATTCGTTTTCATTTTTGGGTAATAAAGTTGAATTTGTCATATTTCCCTATTGTATCTCTCTCTACTTACAGTTCAGTTAGACCCACAAAGAAACGGGCCAGGATAAGGATTACACATGAGTTTATGTCTATGGGAGCGGAAGCCTCTTGAAGGCGAGTGGATTTTGCTCTTTTCAGTTGACTTATCATGTGCAATGAGCCTATTAAGGGGTCATCACTACACATTGGTGGTTTTTGGGTTAACAAGCCTGTATACAGCTCTGTGACCAAAATGGCATCACAAATCGCGACTCCCAAAGTGCATGTTTGAAACAAGAACAACCCGCATCGGCACTGAATCTGGAGATACGGTAGGGATGGAATCGGATTGCGGAAACGACGATTGGCTTCTAAGTGCTCGAATCTGGGTTCAGCTGGACCTATTGCCTTACCATCTACAGTACTATATATTGTCAGTGAGAGCTGTTTCAGATCACCTGAAATTGGCCAGGCGATGATGGTATTGGAAGAGTTGAATGCAGCAAACAAAACTGGCAAAATCACAAATTTAATTCATTAAAAGCCGGGCGAATCAAACAAGGAGAACAGAACAAGATCTCTATCGACATTCTTCCATAGCCGGGTGGACACCGGGGATCCAATCGATCTCTCACTGTGCACTTTTCTCCTCGGATCGCGAACCTGGAAACAGAAAAGAGGAAGAATGTGACGTAAGCAACTTTCCCGCGTTACCCTCTCTTTGTGAAGATTGGCGCTGCAATCCTTGTTACCAATCGGTAGTAGACCTCGCCCGCGTGATGCCCATACTGGAGGTCCGAGCAGTTTCCAATGAAATCCCTGGGTGCCAGCTAGACCTCGATCCAAACGGTCGACCACGCGGGCCTTTTTCGAAATGGGAATCTGAAAACAAAAGTTTTGTATTTTGTTGGCAATTCGTCTTTGTATTTTTGTATTTTGTTGGCGATTTACCCATGCGTCGTGCGCGTAAGCCGTGTCTCCGGTACGCGGCTGGCTAAAGACATCGGTGCATCGAAATTGTCGATCCATCACAGTTAAGCGAAGAGAAGCAATGGATGCCAGCACTCCGCCCAAACTATAGCCGCCGACCAAAATGCTAGACGCGAGCCAGGCTAGTGCTTTCCACGTTGCAGAAGTAAACTTGGCCATCTCGGTGCATGAACAGCAGCAGCATATTAGTCAGCGTTGCAGCGTGTGGTTCACTAGCAAAGTGGTACGACGTGAAGCTAGCGCTCCTCCCAGGCTGTATCAAATACAGACGTATGTTTTCCACAACAACCACATGCTACAAGGCAAAGAACAACTTTCCAACCACAAAATGAAAAGACTTACATGTTGGAAAATCGATTGCACGAGGGCGACGTGGTCCGTGCGTCCTCTCTACTGGTGCGAACCACCACTGATTGATCAGAGAGCGAGTGGAACTTATCTATCAAATGGCATGTCGAAGAGACAATCTTTGATCAGTCAGCAAGCTGAGCGAATGAGTTCCTTTCACGCATTATCCGAAGAAGATCGATATGCTATACAAAATAATCGCTGACGAATTCCTGACT
>MQUG01004006.1:0-29826 GCA_007213375.1 Steinernema feltiae | reverse complement strand
AAATTGCGGGTTTACAGTCTTAAATCGCAAATCACTAGTTTAGGGTGATTACCAGAACATGGTCGCTGTCTTTACGAATTGTGACCGCAACTCCATCTTCCCGTCTCCACACAATCTCCCTTCGCATCGGATTTAAGCTGAATCTCCTCATTGAAGCTTTTTAAATCGTCAAACTCAAAGGAAAACAATGCGTTGAAGTACGTTTTCGCGCTCCCCACTTGCTTTTCAAAGAGGTCTCGAAAAATCCCAAAGCCAAAACCAAAGAATCGCCGAAATCGAGTTCCCTGAAAGGTTTTGTCAAGGCGAACTCTTCGATCGCCAATGCGGAATTCGCGCGACCAACCGTGGTCTTTGATCGTGATTCCCTTTAAGCTGCCAGAATGCAGTTGAATATTCAGGAAATTCTCGACTTCCCTCGAGTATCTCTCAACAGTAATGGCTGCGAACGCCGAACTGGAACACAATGGGATGAGCTCCGATATGAAGTCATCGGGAATCTGTGAAGCGTTTGTTTGGAATTCGCAGTCCAGCGCGATTGACAAACGGAAGAACGTAGTTGACGATCGCTTTTACCTCCTCCAGCGTTGAGTTGTGAGCATTGTAGCAGCGCTGTCCAAGGTCGATTAGATTGACATGAAGGCGTCGTCTGTCGAGCGATTTCAGCTCTTGGAAAGTAATGAAACTTTCCCTTCCTTTGTTTTTTTCCCGATTCTGTACGTCCAAACGTTGCGGAAGTCGACTTCTTCTAAGTCGACGTTGATGATTCCGCTTCTCACGGTTATATTAACACGTTCATCACGATTTGATGAAGCCGCTGCTTTCCAGGCTCCATAGTTCGCGTCGATTAAATCGTCAAGATCAACTTCTTTCAGAATAGCGCAGACAGAGTCGCAGAAGGCGAACGGCAACGCGTTCATTGTTGGGAAATACGAGTGACGAAAGAACGAATTTTCAGAGAGAAAACGCGTTTTCTTTGGTGCGATGATTTCACAGCAAATCAGCGCTGCTGACCTCCAACAAGCGCGCCTCTCGCGCCGGTCGTCTCCGCTCCGCTGGCAACACGTACACGACTGTCTAGACGCTTCTCGCCCCCACACACCGCCAGCCGCCAACCCACTTGCACCTTCCTTCTTCCCAGTGAGCGTTGAACGAAGCGGTCGACGAACGATGGCGAGCATGATGAAGTCGACCATCGACTCCGTGATCACGAAGAGCGGAGCGAAAGCGCTGAACGGAGACTCGAAGCGCCGCAGTCAGCGCGGGACGTCGCGGCGCCGCAAAGGACGCAAAACGTGCAATCCGACGCAGTTCCTCACCTCGTTCACCACGACGGCCACCGTGCAGGAGGACGTGCTGCGCCTGTACGAGGCGCATCTGCGCCAGTCGCCCACGTTCACCGCGTTCTTCAAGGAGGAGAACAAGCCGAAGA
Source organism: Steinernema feltiae (assembly GCA_007213375.1). Taxonomy (NCBI): domain Eukaryota; kingdom Metazoa; phylum Nematoda; class Chromadorea; order Rhabditida; family Steinernematidae; genus Steinernema; species Steinernema feltiae. The sequence goes on along the minus strand of MQUG01004006.1, from coordinate 28,397 downwards.
ACAACAATCCACGTGAGTTTCCCCCGTTTCGGCCGATTTCTGATCGTTTTGCAGATGTGCTCGTGTACGACCACAGCCGCGTGAAGCTGAAGGACGGCAACGGCGGGAACTACGTGCACGCGCAGTTTGTCGACGGATTCTACCACCCGAAGCAGTACATCTGCGCGCAGATGCCGTTCTCCGCCGAGACGCAAACCGATCTCTTCCGGATGATGCTGCAGATCCGCCCAAAACGGTCATTTGCATGGGGAAGATCGATCGCGAGCTGTAAGCGGCCATTTCCGCCTTGATCTCAACTCAATTCTGCTGCTTTTCCAGGAATTTATTCCCGACGAAGAAGGATGCGACCAAGTCGGGCGGCCGAGTGAGCATCAAATGCGTTTCCGCGACCGCCGACGCGAAGGTCGACCAGTACACGAATCTGTTCGTGTGTGGACGCAAGAAATTCAACTTCAAAGTGTTCTGCTTCAACGCGTGGCAAGACGAAGCGAAGATTCCGTCGCCCGAGGACCTCATCGACTTTCACTCAGCAGTAAGCTCCTCGCGAGATGGATTGACGCTCGATTCCTGAATTTCAGGTGCGCAAATCAGTTCCGCAGAAGAAAAAGTGCCACTCGGGCCGCACACTCGTCATCTGCCCCACTGGATCGTCCCGCTCCGGCCTGTTCGTGGTGCTCGACAAAGAATTGGAGCGACTGAAGACGGAGGGACGCATGCGCTACGGACTGTCCGTCCGCGGATGCCGCTACAAGTTGTGCAACTCGTTCGACCGCTTCGAACTCTTCGAGACCGGCATCAAGTGCCTCACCGTTCGGGCCAAGGAGTACGTCAAGGAGCACAAGGGGAAGAAATAAGTGGATTTGAGAAAGAATAAATTAATTCGGAAGCACGTTGAGGCGTTTGATATTGAAAAGTTGCGAGTTTGAATGAGGCACTTGTGTGATAATCGCCGGCACCGCTCGCGCGATCCCTTCTGTTCGCAATCGTCAGATCGCGAGCTTTTCCGGCGTCGTTGTTCGAGATCGAGATTCGCGCATCCGTTGAGGTCTTTCGTTCCATGTCATCGTCAATTGTCAATCGAAGACGTAACGATGAGGCGCGCGACCTTCCACGCATGAGTCATCTGTATTTTCTGTTCATTCTTGGCTTTCAACTGGAATGCATTGATCAATCAGGTTGCATCCACTGTTCGCGGGTCAATTCAATCGCGCATTTTCGTTTCCTTCGATTTATTCATTCGCGGTGTGCGGCAGCGATTAACCTCCGCGATCTTTCAGAAAATGGTGCGCATCAGTCCTGGAGCTCGTCGAAGACTCGTACCAGTACATAAATGCGGTGAATCAGCGCGAAATCAGCCTGCGCGAGAAGCAAATCCCTGCGGTGGAGAATCTCGGAGTCACGCGGGTGAGAAATCATCATCAGATCCGGTCAAAATAGCCGAATTTCAGGACTTTTTTGACACGATAGACTTGACCGACAACCATATCCGCAAGCTGGAGAATCTCCCCGTGCTGAAGCGCCTCCACACGCTCCTCCTGCACAATAACAGCATTAAGTAAGCTCGATTTCTTTGTTCTCTGGATCACCAATCATTTTCAGGTATATTCAAGAAGATATTGGAACTGCGCTCCCACAATTGCAAACGCTTGCTTTGACAAACAACAAGCTCAGCGAGTTGGGCGACATCGATGCTCTCGCGGGGTGCAGGAAGCTGGAATACCTCTCGTAAGCGTTGCTCTCCATTGTTCATGCCTGTTTCGCATTTTCCAGGCTCATTGGGAATACGCTGTGCGTTTCTCCCGACTATCGACTATACATCATCCACAAGCTCCCTTCAGTCCGGGTCTTGGACTACAGACGTGTCAAACTAGCGGTTAGTGTCCTAATCATGTTTATTATCCAAACTCCCACTCTTATAGGAACGCCAAGAAGCCGCGAAGAAGTTCAAGGGCAAGGCTGGGGCGAAGCTGCGCACGGAGCTCGGAAAGAAGTCGGTGCTCAATGAAGACGAGCCCATTTCGAACAAAGTGAAAAAGTTCGACCCGGATCAAACGGAGAAGATTAAGGATTCAATCAAGAATGCGAAAACACTCGAGGAATTGAACGAACTCCAGTCAATGATGATCGATTGCAAGATTCCGAAGGTGATTGCGAATCAAGGCGAAGAACCCATGGACATGTCGTGATAACCTGAACTATTCTGTGTAATTGTTGATTTTTGTAGATTTTAAGAATTTGCTTGTTGGGGTTTACTACGCTTATCTTTCCGCGATTCGATTCGTTTTGTTGTACGCAACTGCATCGTCTTTGTAGCTTCGGCCATCTTCATGCATCAACTGCAAACTTGATGTTTGTTTGTGGTCACACGATGTTGTTAAAAAAGAATGAATTATATGCACACACGTAAATGGCACACAGAAACTAGCGTTTCTTCGCCTTGGCGATTTCCTCAGTTCGCTCGTTGGCAACGGTAGCGTCCTTGCTTTCGTAGAAATTTGAAATCGCCCGATTCGTTCCGTTCACCGCGTCGCACAGGAACTCCTTGAAGAAGAAGAGGAGCCTCCGGAACGGCGGACGTTGCTGCGGGTAGAGTTTCAGGCAGGCATCAAAGACTTTGACAAAGATCGCCGGCATCTTCGAGTTTCCTCCCTTGGGTCCGATTCTCATCTTCTTCTTTGCGGTCCAGAAGTTGCGCAAACTGAAAACAACCGGGTGGATGACGGTGACAGCGCGCACGACGACTCACTCGTTGACCGTTTCAATCTTCTCCTTCTCAAAGTAGTACGGCGCGCGTCCGTAGTGGAACAACTCGAACATCGTGCACCCGAAACTGTAGATGTCGCTGCGAATGTTGTATTGCGCGTTCATCACGGCCTCCGGACTCAGCCACTTCCACTTGAGCTTCGCGACTTCGTGTTTTATCGCGTGCTCGAAGAGAATGTGGTGCGGCATCGCGTAGTCGGTCACCTTCAGCGCCACGTAGTTGTTGTTGTAGCCGGTGACGATGCAGTTGGATCCGCAGAGCGACATGTGACACAGGCCGTTGTTCTCGAGGTAGTACATCGCCGCCGATATCTGGAAAAGAGGATTATTAGGCCTGAATGGTTCAGTCTACCTGGTAGAGACACTCGCCCATCGTTCTCGGGGTGAATTGCCGGCTTTCCGCCGCATGCTGCTGCAGCAGCAGCGTCAGCGAAATTCCAGAAATCAGCTCGTAGGCGATCCACGAGTGCTTAAGCTCGACATCGTCGATTCGGAAGCCGAGGAACTCGGCGAGATAGTGCCTTCCCTGCGGGAATTTCTGCCCTGAGAGCTTCTGTGCCAGCTCCGTTAGCTTCTCAGCGTTGAAATGACCTCGATTGAGGAGACGGATGGCTGCCTTCTGTACTCCAATTGTTTCAGCATGGAGAACCGCTGGAATGCGCGGTTATTCATGACAATCGCGCCCAAAACGATACCTTTATGCAGTCGTCCGGAGATCGAAACGTTCGCGGGAATGCGGTTGCCCAGGAGGACGCGGAATCGCGTGTAAACCTCAGGGGGAACAGAGAAGACCCGATGCTCCTCTGATTCATTCGGCTCGACAGTGTTCGCCTTGCGATTCGTTTCCCGGAGCTTCGGACCGGGCTGTGGGTTCTTGAAGTAAGCGGCCGGACGCGTCAGCAGGAGCGTTCCGTTGAAATCGGCCACAAGACGGCGATCTGAAGAGGTTTACAGGGAAGATGGAAAGCGAAACTCACTCATGTGATGTTGAATAAAGTCCTGCATGGAGAGGAAACTTCGCGGATTCTCGCAGTCGCGGTAAATCATGAATCGTCCAGTGCTAGAATGGATGCAGGGCATTTTAGAGCATCGGAAGGGACTTACCTCGTTCTGTGAATGAGGAAGAAGAGAATCGGCGGCGGAGGCGCCCGGACGCCCGGGAAGCGATCCAGTTGGAGCTTCTCGCGGCCCTGTCTTCCATGTGGATCCGGGTTGCTCGAGTGCCAGAATTGTCGATTCCAATCCTCGAAATAGTAGTTGGAGTTGCCGGTGGTCACCTTCACGAGCAGGCAATACGGCGAGAAGTCGGCGTGCGCAGAACGCGGCGCCCACTCGAGCGGCCGGACGACGAGGAATTCGCCGAATCCGACTTCGTCGCTCTGCGCCATAAACAGGGCGATTTCGAAGAGGTGCGCGTTCTGAACGAACCACCGAGCTTCGCGCACTTCGCGGGAAACGTGATGATCGGCGATGAGTTCTTGTGCTTGGCGGGAGTTCGGCAGTTGGTCCTTCCTGGAATCGAGGCGTAAAAGCGCGAAGAACAGCAAACCTACGCGATCGAGTCGAGGTAGGAGGCGTGGACGTAGCCGACGTGATCCGCGCGGTCCTTCGGGTAAACGATGCGCACCTTGACGAATCCGCGATTCGATTCGCGTTTCCAGAGAGCGCCATCGCCCACTGGACACTTTTCCGGGTTTCCGAGAACGAATCTGAAGCGGAACGATGAGATTCAGGGCGATTCAACTCCGCGTTACTCTCTGTCGTAGTCGACGAGCTCCACAACGTCGCCGGCGCGGAAACTGCCGCATTCTTCGAACATGGCGAGCGGATAGTGATCCCATCTGACCTGAAACGAGAAGAATTACCGCAGGAAGGACGGCAACGCTCACTCTGAAGTAGTCTTTCTCTTCTTCTTTGTAGAGCGATGAGACCTGCGCTCCCATTTTCGACTTCTCTTCAGATCTGCAAACCTCGAAAATGACTTTTGCGCTCTGCGGAGGCCACGCGCCTTCAAGTCTGCTCCTCAGATTGTCTGTCAGACGATGTGAACGCGTTGTCATGCTCTGCTGATGTGATACAAACGGAGTTTATTGCACAAAATCTAAGTTTTCAACAATTTGAGCTCAACGGCAGCGGTGTAGGGCATTCTCACAACAACTTTCAATTTCCGGCTTTGAACTTCCACTCGTGTCGTGTTCGCCTCCGTCCGTCGCTCAACTGAAAACGAAGTGTTTCTCAAAAACGCGCTCTCGATGGCTTCGAAGCTCATGGCGTCCTTCGGTGCGGACAGAAGGACCTTCTCCAAGTTTGCGTTCCAATTTTCCAAGATTTTCTCCACGAATTGCATGTCGATTGCGATGTTGCAATTTGTAATTTCCACGCGTTCGATTTTGTTCCTTTTCAACAGCGTCAGGACCAAGTCCATGCATTTGGGCGTCAAATCCGAGTCATGGAGGCCAATGAAACGAAGGTATGAATTTTCCAACTGCTTGCCAAGAAGCTCCTCCAACGCGCTACCGTAATTTCTGATTTCATGGGCGTTGAGGGATCGGAGAGCTCCTGGAAAACGTGAAATGAGAGCAGAGAAGTCCGCTTGGGTGTTCTTGTCCAACTCAGAAAGACTCAGCGCAGTTGTAAAAGTAGTCTTCTTGACGAATTGTCGGAGTTTCGCTTGAAATCCGTTTGCAGAGCTGCTGACTGGATTCTCGCCACTGAAGCGAGGTTCACCGCCAATTACGCAATTGACTCGAGCGATGCGGTAATGCGGTTGTTCCAATTGTTCGCCGGCATCGTCCCACAGAGTGAAACATTCCTCCGAACTGCTCGCGCTCAACTCAGCGCGTAGCACTGCATCGGGGAGGGCGCCCCAGTATCCAGAAAGTCGGGAAAATTCAGAGGAAAGACCCATCTGAACAGAGTTGACGACCTCGTCGATGAATTTGCCGGAAATGCAAAGCATCATGCGCTCCTCGTGAGTGAAAGTCGCGCAGCCGCGGCTTACATGAAGACACGAAGAAGCAATGCGATGCGAATGATGACGAGGCGCTCGCGGTCGGAGGCCGCTTCAACTGCCGCGTGGAACTTCCTCCTGCAGCACACAGACAGGAAACCTCGTCCGCGACAGGCACAATCGCCAATTGCAGACGTGGAAGCTTTCGGTCGATGTCTGGAAAAACGCATAAAAGGCGCGTGCAGCGCTCGTTTCGCCATTTTGCGTCAGGTGGATACGCAGAACATGCCAATGCGAACTTCAACTCGTAGGACACTCGCAGCAGCAGTTCTCCATCGGGAATCTCCTGGAATTCTTCCACCGCCCGGACGTCGTCGCTTCAATCCCGGATGCCCAGCGTCAGCTCCACGCCGTGAGGATTCGTCGAAGCCGAAGGTCGCGCCGCTTCCAGCAGCCGGACTCCGCAAATGGACCGGTCCGTCGACGGAGAACAAGCCGGAATGGAAGCGCGAGAAGCCACGCGGCTGCAAGAAGCCCGAGGAAGCCACGGAGCAGAAAGTCGTCGCCGCTGTGGAGAAGCAACGGTCGCCGAAGCGCGGAAATCGCGCGTTCAAGTGGCCGCTGATGGATCGTCACTTCAAGTCTACTGCTGCGGACGCGATTCCTCGCCTCGTCGTCATCGACGGATGCAACGTCGCCAGAAGCGCGAGTGGGAGAGGCCGCGAGAACGTCAACTGCCTTGGACTCCTGTGCGTCGTGCGCTACTTGGTGCGTCGGGACGTGGACGTCGTCATCTTCCTGCCGGTCGTCTACAACAATCAGTACAACTTCAACGCCAAGAATTTGCACGTTCTCCCGGTTCGTTCCCGCGCTTCCGTTCCTTCAATTCGATTGATTTTCAGGTGCTGAACAAGCTGAACATCCTGACGTTCACGCCGGCGCGCGCTTCCCGCGGAGACCGCGACGCCTTCATCAACTACGACGATCTCTACGTTCTGGACTTTGCCGAACGCTACGGGGGATGCGTCGTCTCCAGCGACCGCTTCGATGACATCCGGAACATCAAGGAATACGGGAAATACCACGACATCATCGATCGCCGCCGCATCGACGTGCGCTTCCAGCTTGGCGAGGGCAAGGAGGAGGATCGGATTCGCTGTCAATATCCCGAATTCTTCATTCGTACGCGTGTCCCGCGAATCCCGGTTTTCTAACGGTTCGGTTTAGACGGCGATCAACTGGGAAAGGAAGCGAAGAGTCCGAAAGCCGCCGAGGAGCATCTGAACGCCAGCTTGTTCTGTGAGCCAGCGAATGCGGAATTCTTGAATGCGTCGACTCGGAGGAAGATGTGGTCGCCGGAGCGAAAGGAGAAGATTCTCGCCACGATCGATCGCTTGCTGGAGGAGATGAACGGAAACGAGAACAGCAACACGCATCTCCCCAGCATGTACTCGGATCCGAAGGCTGCAAAACACGTCTACAAAACTCGGGTAATTTCTCATTTATGTTTTCAACTGCAGAAACGCGAGTTTTCAGTTGTACGGCAACAAAAAATCGGACGAAGAAGTGAGCCCGAAGCCTCGCTCGAAGGACCGCTTCTACGACTGTTTTGATGATGACAACTTGAAGTACTGGCGCGAATTCGGAGAGAACGGACGGAAGGACGCGGAGGACGAAGTAGAATCCATCACTGTCATCAATCCGGTTACGATGAACGAGCTGATGCGTTTGAAGAAGCGTCCAGTTCGAAATCGGCCCTTTCCGAAGCGAATCTTTGGTTGCAATTACGCGGACGTCTTCAGTTGTGCCATCACCGCAGCTGCCTTGAAGGGTGAGGCTCTTTCGCTCTTGTCACTGATTTCACGTGCTTTTCAGGTAGGAAGATGTCTCTGTTGGTGAACAGCGGTGCGTACAGAACGGCTTGTTCTGCCCAATACACCAATCTCCTCCGAAAGCGTTTCAAGAAGGAAGAGAAGACGTTCTTCTTCGTGGATCCTCTTGGAGATCCGTTCGCCGAACTCGTCACGATCATGAAGAAGGAATTAAGTCCGGTCGAGCCGGATATCGTAGCTGATCTGTTTGGAAACGACCTCTACGGGAAGCGTTTGGGTTTGCGCATGGATTTTGGGTCTCCTACTACAGCAGCAGTGATTTTGTGATTTTCGTGTTTTTAAAGTGCTAGTAAACCAACAAATCCAACAGTTGGATGCTCACAAATGCGAGTATTTTGATCATGAAATTCTACTCTTCGACAACCAATGTGAACGGTGGTCTGTGAAATCCAATCTGAACGACTCATGAACGGTCGTCGCGCAAAGAACGCGATGCTACTAACAAAATATTTGCGACCGTCAACTGGAATATCCCCGTGTCCGCTGACCGTTTAGCATGCCCGTTGAAAGTACAGCGTGACTGACTGGTGCAAAATCATCAAACCAGATCGCAGCTAGGTTTTAAATTGATCCTGCTATGAATTGCCTGTGCGCTGATGCGTTTACACATTCAACAAACGGACGAAGCGAACGGTAGATATTTCCAGCTGGATTTTGAAATTTTCGAATTGTCATCACATCGCTCCTCCCGCTCTCCGTCTGTCGCGTTGCAGTGGAAGACGTCGCGCTTCGTTATTTTGCTGAGCAATTGCGATATTTGCTTTTTGCATGTGGGTTTATGGTTTTGTCGACTGTTCACGTTATGGTCGTTTTGTTTTGGGGGATATCTGTGATGGGATTCTGTTTTAATTCATAATCTTACAGGTAGTTGGACTCCTATTTTAATTTTCTCATTTACATCTTCGCCTTGTGAACAAATTGAACATTCAACCATTCTGTTGGATTGGGCTTTCTTATTTTGGATTCCACTTCGTAGGTTCGCCTTCGAGAACACCGCAAACACAGAGAACAATGTCAAAATGTTCAAGAATCAAGCGCTTCGCATCCTTTTTGCTTTTGTGATTGCGATGCTGACTGTTTTCCCGCCATTCGTGTCGCTTGGTTCAGTCCATTTATTACGCGCATATTCCCAAATTCTATTCACTCTGTTCTTTTCAATTCCAGTCGTAAAAATGACTGACAAAGCCGCCGCATCCGCGAAGCCCGCCTCTTCCGCCGATGAAGGAATGGAGAAGAGGTGATCTCGAAGGTCCCAAACTTGGAGATCGCACAACTCCGCTTCGCCGTTAATTCACCGGACATGGATCAGTCAGTAAAGCAGAAGAACTGGGTTGCGCTCATGAAAGTAAGTGTTTATTTCGATCTATTCCATAACGGCTGAATTTGTTAAGTTTATTGAAGAATTCGACATGGGCCCGTTTTACTCCCTTGTTTGCACCGAAACTAAGACTGCAATTGACTCAAAGCTCCTCCAGCAGTTCAAAGAGAAGAATAAGAAGCGCATCGAAGAGATCGACGCCGAAATCGTTGATGCCGAAGAGAATCTCGGAGAAAGTGAAGTCCGACAGGCACATTTGCGCAAGTCGGAGTACCTCTGCCAGATCGGAGACAAAGAAGGCGCCGTCGAGGCTTTCCGCAAGACCTACGAGAAAACAGTCGGCCTAGGATATCGCATCGATCTTGTCTTCAGCCAGATTCGTTTGGGTCTCTTTTTCTTGGACCATCAGCTGATCAACGCCAACATCTCGAAGGCCAAGGATCTGATGGAGCAGGGAGGTGACTGGGAGCGCAAGAACCGTCTCCGATCGTACGAGGGATTGTACAAGATGTCTGTCCGTGACATGAAGGGAGCCGCTCAGCTCTTCCTCGAAGCTGTGCCCACCTTTGGGTCTTACGAATTGATGTCATATGAAGATCTGGTATTCTACACCGTAGTTACTTCTGTTCTTGGTAAGTTGTTGTCCTCTATTAAATTGTGCATATTGTTGACGTTCAGCTCTTGAACGCCCCGATGTCCGAACAAAGGTTATCCGATGCAACGAAATTCAAGAGCAGCTTACCGGCGGTGGGGCCAACGGTCAACTTATCCCTGTGAAGCAATATCTCGAAGCCTTCTACAACTGCCAGTACGACGAATTCTTTCTCCAGCTTGCTCACCTCGAGATGGATCGTCTGAAGTTCGACCGTTACCTCGCCCCACACTACAACTACTATTCCCGTGGCATGCGCCTCAAGGCCTATCAGCAGTTCCTTACTCCATACAAGACCGTAAAACTCGATATGATGGCCAAGGATTTCGGTGTCACCAAAGAGTACATCGATCGTGAGCTGCACGGATTGATCGCCGCTGGTTCTCTCTACTGCAGAATTGACGCCGTTCGTGGAGTTATCGAGATGAACCACCCTGACAGCAAGAATCACCTTTACAAGACAGTTATCAAGTAGGGAAAATTATATCTTTGTGCGTGATTATAAGTTTTATTTTCAGGGATGGCGATATCCTACTGAACCGTATCCAGAAACTGGCTCGTGTGATCAACGCTTGAATGGTTGTTTTTGATATTTTAATGGTGATAATTATTTATGATCTGAATGAAGTCTGTGTACAGTATTCGCCCACATTGCATTCCAACAGGTCTAGACACCGTGAAACACATTTTTAGACATGAAAAGGCGTGAGGTTGGCATCATTTTGATCATTTGATCAATCAAGATGGACGGTGACTACAGGTGAGGTGTCCCCTGAACATACCTAAAACCTAAATCACTGTATTTTCAGTGTCGTTGACGATTATGCTGAGCTGAATGCAGAGTTGGAGAGTACGGAATGCATGCTCAAGGTCGACCAATCTCGTCTGAGAAACGCGATGAGAATGGAAACGTTCTTGAGAGACGAATTGCGCGAGGAAATCGAAACTACTAAACAGGTTGGCTTGATTTCCACAATTTTGCTCAAAATGAGATTTTAGGCTCCAATTAAAGAGCTCTACGGCACGTCGCAGCTGCACGCGCATTTTGAGGATGTTATTGATTCTGCAATTGCGTTGATTGATTCTAAAACTGATTTTCCGGAGGTTGAGGTCGTCAAAGAGCTCGCGATGGACGCCGCTATGCAGTTGATTGAAGAGGTAAGCTTGAATGGTGTTGCCAGAGCTTGATATTTGTGTGATTTTAGTTTCTCGCTTTGAAATTGTCGAATCCGATCCCTGAGAAGGTCGTTGAGAAGGCGCAGAAGTTTTTGAAGCTTAAGAAATAAATTCTGATTATTTTTATTGTTTATTATAAGCTGGTTGTCATCCCTTACCGTATCATGCGCTTCTTTGGGCGGTTTAAAGTGAGTGCGGTTGCAGAAAATGTGGACAACGTTCTTTCGCCGTTGCTCAACGGCGTCTCGTCCGGTCGTCTATTCGCACAGAAGCGGCGCTCAAGTGAAAGCGCATAAGACAAGCGATTTCTCCCTGAAGACGCCTCGAGGCACTCGGGACTTTTCTCCCAGTGAAGTCGTCCATCGTGAGGCGATTATCGGCGCGATTCGGACGATTTTCGAGAATCATGGCGGCGAACCGATCGACACGCCGGTGTTCGAGTTGAACGACGTTCTCCTCGGGAAGTATGGTGGCGAGGCGAGCAAGTTGATCTACGATTTGACGCCCGAGGACGGCGGGGAACGGTATTCCCTGCGCTACGATGTTACAGTACCCTTCGCGAGGTACCTGGGCGCGAATCGCATCGCCAAGATGAAACGCTACCAGGTCGGGAAGGTTTACCGCCGCGAGCTGCCGGCCGTGAGGCGCGGGAGATTCTGCGAGTTCTATCAATGTGTGAGTAGGGTATTCCCACCGAATCTCATTGGCTACCGTATTTTTAGGACTTTGACATAGCCGGAGCACGCCAGTCGATGGTTCCCGATGCTGAATGCTTGAAAATCGTCGATGAAATCGTGAAGAAATTGAATTTGGGTCCATTTGTCACAAGGGTGAGCGAGATGCTCGTTATACGGTAGATTACGGTATTGTAGGTCAACCACAGAGCTCTTCTGGAAGGCGTTCTCGCGCACTGTGGTGTGCCAACGGAAGCGCTAATGCCAGTGTGCTCCAGCATTGATAAATTGGACAAAGACCCCTGGAAGGTTGTCGCCGAGGAGATGAAGACGAAGAAGAACATTCCGGGCCACGTGGTAGCGAAACTGGAGCGCTTTGTGATGTTTGATGGCGAAAACAGTGATATGTGGACTATGCTTCAAGCTGAGGTGGTGAATTCCCATGCATTAGGGTCCAGTATATCCCATTTCTTGCAGATCGCGAATCCCCAAGTCACAAACAGCGTCGATCAACTAAAGCTTCTCTTCGACTATTGTAAATCGCTCGGAATCACCGCGTCATTCGATTTCTCGCTAGCAAGAGGATTGGATTACTACACGGGTGTCATCTTCGAAACGGTGCTTCAGGGAGAGGACCAATTGAAGACCGGATCGATCGCTGCTGGCGGCAGATACGACAATCTAGTGGAATCGTTGACTTCGCGCACGAAGAAACCATTTTCTGTTCCGTGCGTTGGCCTATCGATCGGAATCGAAAGGATCTTCGCTTTACTTCAACAGAATGCACAGGTTGGTGTGATTACCGTAGTCTATTTCCTAATTACGATAGTTTAGAAGACAAAATCGATAAGTACGGACGTGTTTGTCGCCTCGGCACAGAAGAATCTCCTGCGACAGCGGATGTCGGTGTGCGGGGAGCTGTGGGACGCGGGAATCTCAGCGCAGTTCGAATACAAAAACAATCCGAAGCTTCTCGATCAGCTGCAGTTCTGCGAGGCGAACGACGTGAAACTCGTGGTGATTGTGGGCGAGCAGGAGTTGAAGGATGGAATGGTGAAGCTGAGGAACGTTGCGACCAGGGAGGAAACGGTAGGCTACAGCTCAGTGATTGGGTTTGAATACAGTTCCTTTCAGCTCGTCAAGGAATCGGATGTTGTTGCGGAAATTAGGAATAGATTAGCATAAATTTAAAGTTTGGCGATAGGCAACAGATGTCCACGTGTTAGGCAAGGTCACTCAAAAGCGCTGTGGCTTTGTTGTGATATCTTCTTGCTAGCTTGTTGATCTGAAGCACATCGATTGCGGTCACACTCGCAGAGGATTCCCTGACCTCTTTTATGTCTTTGCAAGCTCGAATTCGCTCCTCCGCGTTCAGAGAGTTGGCATTCTGGTCAAAAGTCGTCTCCAAAAGTCGCTTTCGAAGATCTTTGGAGATTTCCTCAAACTCCTTGCAAGCACTTCTTAGATTCTTGGCGTTTTGCGCGTTTTCTTTCTTCGCCATTTGGTAGTCATGTTTAGTGACATCATCGACGTGTGCTGCATGGTCGGAGAGCGCACAACTTCCGCACATAAACTCCTATTCAATCAAATTTGTAAGTCGTCGTCCTGGAGACAAAGTTACCGTATTCACTGCGTTCTCATCAACGCACTGATGATTGTTGCACTTGAAGACTTGGTGCTCTAACGCTTTCTTCCCACAACGACAGGATACGGTAGTGCTGCGGTCGGAACTGTTGATTAAATCTGTATTTTGAGGATTTAGCACAGCTGCTGCCGCTGACAACGAGCGCGCTTACCTTTCAGTCCCCAGTTGACCGGAAGTGACTCGGATTCTGGAATGCAGATGCTCACACGACAGAGCGGACAAGTTAGGGTTTTCCGGCATTCGAGTGGATCGACGACAGTAATCTCCTCTTCGCACTTTTCGCAAATCGAATGTCCGCAATTTTTGAGCATTTTGGGCGTTTTTTCGCTGCAAAAGTGATCAAAGCAGACCGGACATTCCAGTTTAGGCGCGGAATCAACGTTTTCGTCGCTGTCGTTGCTCTCCGGCGTTGCTACAGCGAACGACCAGAGCTTAACAGCATCGTCTTCACTGGTGCTGCCGCTGATGAAGAGCGAGTTTTCGTCCGCTGCCACAGCGTGAACTTTACCAATTGGAGTCTCAAACTTCAAGAGATCAGTTATGTCTTGAAGAACCCAGAATCTGAATGAATTTGACTTTCTTTGGTTCTCAAATAAAGCTCGGCATCATGAGCGGAAGCTTGGCATCAGGACTACTTGGCAGCAGGTCGACCTCTAGGCTAACCATAGCGTAATTCACGTAAGCCTGAGCTGCCTTGTTGGTAGTTTAGCCTAGTTATTGCCTCAACAGGCTTTGTAGAAGCGATCTTTTAGGCGCTACAGCTAAATTGTCCTAGCGCCAAACTGGCATAAACCTATTAGCTTGACCCTAGCGCAGGTAGGCTGCGACAAACCTCAAGTCGAGTTTGTAGATTCTGCACTTCCTTTCAGCGAACATGACGATGATTGCGGTCGATCCAAACAGAAATGTTTGATTCTTGCAAGTTGAATCGAGAGAAGTCGCTGTGCCTTCGGTTAAGGTGATCTCGTGAGAGAGCGGCGAGGGGTTATCCTCATCCTGGTTGAACGATACAGAATACGCGCGATCTCCCCGCTCGGTCACATAGTAGAGTCGTTCTTGATAGATGAAAGCGGCAATGTGGTCAATTGACCCTAGAAATCAACGATATTGGCGCGTAGTGTAGGTGCACTTGCAGTTGAAGGGATCCAGTGTTGGCAACTTCACAAGCGAAGCTCGTTTCTGTTCATAACGGAAAACCGACGTTTCCTTAGCGATTTCTGTCGCGATGAGGGTGTTTGAGTGCGAGAGATAAGTCGTTTTGAATTTGCTAAAAGAAGATTTACAGTTCAGATAGTCAACAACTCACAGGCTAGATTTCGAAAATGAGTAGAGTTGCTTAACCAGCGCTGTGTGGCTTCTTAAATTGATCTGAATGGATCTGACATAGGCATTTGAAGAGGGACACGAGTGGGAGCAGAGCAGAAGCTCATCGCTACGTGAAAAGAGGATGAGCGCTTCCTGAAAGGATTGCTCAGTCTTCAGCTGGCTACCCCAGCTGAACTTACGCAGAATTTACAGCATCCAGGGCACTTGAACTCTCCGGTAAGCGCACAAGTGTAGTGCTGCTGACGGCGAATATTGTAAACGTACAAACCTACTTGTTCCTCGCTTAAAATTTAAGAAAAATGTAGACTTAAAGTAGAGCGCATGCAATAAATGTCCTTTTGAGATCAACACAGAGCCAAACATGGACCAGACAAACGGTGATCGCAGTTGGCAATTTGCGCTACTCACCTGTTTCGAACTTCTAGGGCATAAATGTAGTCGCCTTTTAGTACAAAAGGCTTTGCTGAGAAGCAGCTGGGAAGCTCGTACTGGGAAATATCCATCGTTGTTTGGCGGGGAAATACCTTAAAGTAATACCATGGGGAGGAAAGAAAAGATCAGCTTTGCGGGGCTTGAGGCCAAGGCTTGAGGCTTGAGACTAAAAAAACATTGAAGCGTCAACATTATCAGATCGATTGAGACGACCAAAGTGTTACTGCGTGTGCTCTCATACACTTTATGGCAAAAAGATAAGAACTAAGCAAATAGAGTCTTGTGTTGACAAAGATCTCAATGCTTTTCAAAATGATCAAATTTCACAGTGAATCACGCCGAATGTCCACACCAAACAAGCTCACTGCTGAATGATTGCGAGAAATTGTTGCATCCTTGTAGGCATTCAACGTATTAAATATACTGTCTAACAGACCATCCTATGCTATTTGTAGACGCCACATTAGTTGTGCAGTATCTTGAACGTCGATTTTCCATCGAATTCGCGGAGCTGAGATTCAATTCACAACATGAGCTGTTGTTCACACCTCACGATACGTTGACGCGTGAATCAGTAGCATTGCATTAAAAACATTTATGTTGGGAAGATTCGTTTCTTTGCGATTGGATTGAGCGATGGAGTCCGTGCCGTACGCCTTCTGCGACGCCGTCTGCGCTGTTTTAAAGTATCTTGGCGCTTTGATGGAACTGACGTCGGACAACTCAAACTGCGGAATTTGGAAATCGGCGGTTGAGGCAACCGAAGCTGGACGCGTACACGTGTACGTCAACAGCGAAGACGGTGTGTGGTCTTATCGAATTCCCAAAGCAGCTAAAAAGGAGGGAACAAACATAACTTTCCAGGATCTGAAAGCGATCAGCAGACGTTGTGTTCGAACATCCGTTGTCGAAATTGGCTACAGTTATGAAGATTCACACATCTCCACTCTTGATGAGGTAACAGAGATTCTGAAGTACTCTGCCTTGTTTGTAAACTCGGCCGAGATGTGTATTTCAGAGGACCTGAAGATCCCAGATGACATTCTAGCCGTGTTCCTCGTCCCGTTCCACTGTTTGTCGTTTTCAGAAATCTATATTGGCAGCTATTCAAAAGCTGCCGAGGAATTCCTTAGACTTCAGCTGCAATCTGAAGGTTTGAAGATAATCGACATAAGAGATTATGGATGGTCAGAAGAACTCCGCGTGTCAATTGAACGCTTCGCCTTAGCAAAACCCTTTGAAGATGTGGATGTTACAGACTCTTTGGTCTTTGGCCTCAATTTTCTCAAGAAGCTTTTCCGAAAGTCGTGCGAACACGATCGGTTCACGTTCACGGCTCCCTTTGGCGTAAAGTTCCGAAAAATCAGGAAATTGCAGAAGGAGATGCAGATTCATATGGATGATGACTGGATTATTTGGAGACAAAGAAACGGAGCAGAAATTGCAATCCATAAATCCACAGACGACTATGGTCGTCTTTGGATCGAATTCCGTCGTAAAAACTGAATCTTGTAATTTGCTTGTGGTGTTGTTACCTCTTCTGTGCTGTTTCTGTACCTCTTCTGTACCTCTTCTGTGCTTTAGTTAACGTTGAAATAGAAAGTATTTGGATTTGCTTGTGTCATAATGAATCCCTGATGCTTGCCTACAGGTTGTGAGTATAGCGGTCATAGATTTGATAGATCCGCTTTATCCCTTAATCCCTTAAAAAATCCCTTAGACCTCAAAACCACGTCATTAACTCAAGATAGAACTCAACTCGCATATTGCGTTAACTGAAATTTGTCTTGAGAGCTAGAATTGCATGAAAAGGCCAGTCTATCTACGGACCGACCCGTAGTTTATATGTCAACAACTCGCTCGAATCTTTTCTACAAGAACAGTAACAGGCGTTACCATCATTCTAATCCGCGAGGGCAAACGTCGACACATTAATCACAAAACCATCCCTGCTAGAACTAACCTGTAAACTCCACATCAATCTCAACAAGCATCTATCGCACGTTTCCACAAAGTTGTTGTCGAAAAGCGGAAATCAGATTTTGGAGATTCGGGAGCTATGAGAAAAATCGCGTGGACCATTCTCACAGCCTTCTATTCGGTTTTTTACTGTTCATGTCCTGAAGAGTAAAATAACTGGAGACTTCAAAAGTAATTTTTCATCGTGATCAGAAGGGCATAAAAAAGTCTCTTGGTTACCTGGTTCTCTCCTCTCTGAACGAGGCAACTTTCGAACATTGCGGTTCGGACATTTTTGCGGATTTGAAAATAAACATGCCACTGCTGTGCATCATGCAAACCCCGGAATATTCGAACGGCAAACTAGCATCGCTTTGGACTCATTTAGGCGGAAAGCCTGTCTGATCTCCGTCTATTTCCCATTCTAGACGACGATGCAGTTAGTGCCTTTTGCGTTCCGTGATACCGTTTGCTCCATTTTGAAGGAATTTGACGAATTGAGCGAACTCTGCGAGAAGAACCCCGACTACAGTAGTTGGAGTGCGGCAATCGAGCGGAATAACCAATGCCGCTTGGATATTTCGCTCTTTCTTTGCTTAAGCGACAATGGAGCCTGGTCATACAGTATCCACGGAGGGCAAAGAGTCTACACGTTTGACGAGTTCAAGCGCCTCAACCGACGGCGTTATCTTCAAGTTGATTTTATTCAATTTGGCGGCCGAGCAACGCATCAAGCGTCTCGTGCGGAAATTCAAGAAATTGTGAAATTCACTCTGCGATACGTGAATCTGGCTCGTCTTTCCGTTGCGGACCAGAATTCAAATCCAGAACTCTTTGATTTCCTACCTCTCTACCGTAATTCCGCTTTCCGCTACATCCGAACGGAGCTTTACCACAATTACATTGAGGATCTCCTTGCGATTCAGCTGAAATCAAACTTTCTACGAGAGCTTTCTTTGAATGGCGAAGGATGGTCGCGGAAGATCATCCCGCAGATTGAAGAATACGCGCTAACGAAGAATTTCGCCAGCATAATCATCAATTCCGAATTCCTGCAGTTCAGTTGTTTGTTCTATGAGCGCCTGAAGAGAAAGCCGGTGAACTTGAACAGCATGAGCTTTATGGCGTTTTTTCCATTTGAATTTGAAGGATTAGAGACAGCGAAATACGGTCAGGTTCGTTGGACTCGAGAGGACGGAGTTTTGGTGAAAGAATGGGTTGGTTATGCGACAAATCAACTTTCGTTGCACTTTGAGAGAAGTTAGAATTGTAAGTTTGGTAAACCGTGAGGATTTATTTGGTATTTTGATTTCTATAAAGTGAAGCTTGTGTGACTTTCTTGTCCTCTTTGGTTCGCTTCAATTAGCCATCACAAGAGACAGAAAGTGCAACGATAGAACGAATCAGACTTCAAAGATGTGTCAGAGTTTAATTTACCAGCGCTCTCGACGCAAACGCGCATCCAAAAACAATGCTTGCCACAATAGCTACACTTCCAGTCGTCCCCCTCGATTTTGCAGTTGAAGATCTGCTTGCGGTCAAGATCAACGACCTGCATGGCAGCTTCGTCAGGTCTTAAAAGGAAAAAAACGAGGATTGGTTCCTCTAGATTGGGAGACAAAAACTGAAACGATCAAACGGAGAGATGGTGTCCGCTACCACCACAAACGGTTAACAGGAGGAGGGAGCACGGGAGATTACTGTCAGCAGCGTGGCCAAAGAGGGGAGAAACGAGCTAACAGAAGGCGCGTTCGCATGTTAAACCGAGTCCGAAGACAGCGAAGACGTGTCAGACTGCGTTTGGAAGAAAATGCCACAGTTTACAATTTTCGTTTAATTTCAATTTCAGAATTTTCACATAGTGTGTTTGGACTCGAGATGCAGTTCAAATCTGCGCCGTCAGTACGAAGTCGAACAACCAGTGCCTTGGGAAGAGGAGTCATGATTTTTGGAGGATTTTCCTTTCGCCGGGATAAACAGCTCAAAAGTGGATGCTGCTACGTAAGTTACCGGTATGTGGATGTAAAAGTCGGCCTCACGTTGACGAAAAAAGTCTCTGTGGTCATGTCATCAGCAATCAGCGATCATCTTCCTTAATTTGCGGAGAGACAAGTTAGACTGGGGCGCGATGAGCTTGAGCGAAGAGCTCGTGAAATTTCTGGCGAAACAGGAAATCGCACAGCAAATCACGGTGTTGTCGGCGAGAGTTTTCTGGAGAGGCTATTGCCAGCGCTTCCGGGGTGGTAGCATTTGAACGCACATGGGCCGCAGCGTGGCCGCAAACGTGCACGAGAAGAAATTGGGGATGACGTAGTAAACATTGCTGATCCCCTCAGCTTTGAAATGGCTGGCGCTGTAATAATGGCGCTATATTGTCACGGCGCTGTAATGTCGCGTCACCGCCGTGGTCAACTGGTAGAGTTTATAAGAACTGTTTGAAAGAATCAATTCGCAAATTGTAGGATAATTCAACATATTGAGTATTGACATACACGTCTTGATGCAATTTGTAGTCGCTACATTCATCATACAGTAACTCCTGAATGTAAAATCAATTTGACCGTCTATTTAAGAGTTGATTTGCCATCGAATTCACTTGAGCTGAGACATAAGATTCAATTTATAACATCAGCTGTTGTTGATACTGCGAATCAGTCGCATTGCATTAAAAACATTTATGTTGGGAATATTTGTTTCTTTGCGATTGGATTGAGCGATGGAGTCCGTGCCGTACGCCTTCTGCGACGATGTTTGCGCTGTTTTAAACGATCTGGACGCACTTGTGGAACTGACGTCGGACAACTCAAACTGCGCAATCTGGAAATCGGCGACTGCGGCAACTGCTGCTGGTCGCGTTACAGTAGAAGTGGATATCAACTACAAAGACGGTGTGTGGTCTTATCGAATTCGCAAAATAGCTAAAAACGAGCAAATTTCCAATACTTTCCAAGAGCTGAAAGCGATCAGCAGATGTTGCGTTCGAACATCATCTGTTGGAATTGGAACTTGGTACGGACTTGGAAATTTACACACCTCCACTGTTGATGAGGTAAAGGAGATTCTGAAGTACTCTGCCCTGTTCGTAAACTCGGCTCGGATGTGGATTTCAGAGGACCTGAAGAGTCCAGATGATATCCTGGCCGAGTTGCTCTCGCCGTTCTGCAATTCGTGGTTTTCAGAAATCTATGTTGGCTGCTATTCGAAGGCAGCTGAGGATTTTCTTAGAACTCAGCTGCAATCTGAAGGTTTAAGGAGAATCCGGATCGGTGACCAAGGATGGTCAGAAGAACTCCGCGTGTCGATTGAACGCTTCGCTTTAACGAACTCGTTTATATATGTGTATGTTAATAATTCTTTGGTTTTTGGCCTCAAATTTCTCAAGAAGCTTCTGCGAAAGTCATGCAGACACGATCGGTTCACGTTCACGGCTCCCTTTGGCGTAAAGTTCCGAAAGCTTAGGAAATTGAAGAAGGAGATGCAGATTCAAACGGACAATTGCAGGATTGCTTGGAGACGAACAGACGGAGCGGAAATGGAAATCACGCGTTTTTACCTCGATCGTTTAAGGATCCAATTCAATTGCTATAACTGAACTTTAAAATTCAATTGAATTGTTTAATCGTCGCTTTAAAATGCAACGTTGACACGTGAATCAGTCGCATTGCATTAAAAACATTTATGTTGGGAATATTTGTTTCTTATCTTTTGGATTGAGCGATGGACGTCGTGCCGTACGCCTTCTGCGACGCCGTCTGCGCTGTTCTGAAGGATCTGGATGCTCTGGTGAAATTGCCACCCGACAACTCAAACTCCGGAATCTGGAATGCGGCGGCTGCGGCAACTGCTGCTGGTCGCGTTACAGTAGACGTAGGCATCAGATGTCAAAACGGTGTTTGGTCGTACCGAATTTACAAATCAGCTAAGAACGAGGGAGGCCAACACGTTCCCATCACTTTCCAAGAGCTCAAAGCGATCAGCAAACATTGTGCTCGAACATCATCTGTCGTAATTGGTTTCAGCTATGGAAATTCCACTCTTGATGAGGTAAAGGAGATTCTCCAGTATTTAATCCCGTGCATAAACTTGACTTACATGTGGATTGCAAAGCACGTAGAGATTCCAGAAGACATCCTGACCGAGTTCCTTGTCCCGTTCTGCAATTCGTCTTTTTCAGAAATCTATGCTGTCAGCTATTCGAAAGCAACCGAGCATTTCCTTACCGTTCAGCTGCAATCTGAAGGTTTGAAGATAATAGACATAAGAGATCAGGGATGGTCAGATGAACTCCGCGTGGCGATTGAACGCTTCGCTTTAACGAAACCGTTCACAAACGTGGATGTTAATGACTCTTTGGTTTTTGGCCTCAAGTTTCTCAAGAAGCTTCTGCGAACGTCCTGCAGACACGATTGGTTCACGTTCAGGGCTCGCTTTGGCGTAAAGTTCCGAGAGCTTAGGGAATTGAAGAAGGAGATGCAGATTGAAATGGATGATGACAGGATTGTTTGGAGACGAAGAGACGGAGCGGAAATCCAAATCTCCCATTGTTTGGATGGTCGTCTTTACATCAGAGTCGTAAAAACTGAATCTTGAGATTTGCTTGTGGTGTTGCTACCTCTTCTTTGCTGTTAGTTAACGTTGAAATGTATGTCTTTGGATTTGCTTGTAAAACCGTTAGCAAAAACCGTTTGAAGACGTGCGTGTTGCAGACTGTTTGGTTTTTGGTTTCAAGTTTCTCAGGGAGCTTCTCCGAAAGTTGTGCAAACACGATCGGGCTGCGTTCACGGCTCGCTTTGGCGTTAAATTCCGAAAGCTTAGGAAATTGAAGAAGGAGATGCAGATTGCAAATGAGCGACAACACAATTGTTTGGAGACGAAGAGACGGAGTGAAAATCAAAATCACGCTTCGGAAGGACAATCGTCTTTGGATCACACTCAGTCGATGCTTGTAATTCACCTGTGGTGTTGTTACCTTTTTGCTTTTGATGTTGAAATGAATTTCAATTTCAATTGCTTGTGTCCTATACAAAGAATGGTTTCCTTTAGGTTGACACTAAGCTCCAAGTGTAATGGTCAGTAGATTTAATATGTGCATTTCCACTTTATCCCTTAATCCATTGTAGGATTAGACCTCAAAACCACGTCATTAACTCAAGACAGAAAGACAACTAAACTTGCACATTGCGGAATGAAATTGGTTTATTTGTTCTCACTCAAACGGTTACAGGAATAACGAATTCAAACGGTTTCGACTGCCTCAAACGCTCCAATTCCAACATGATCTGCTCTGGCCATCCAGCACCAAACAAAACGAGACGCGCCAAGCAGTGCGATTTGAGTTGAGTCGACAAGAACTCGTCGTCCGTCAGCGAATAGATGTGGACCCTGATTTCTCGCAACGAAGAATGCCTGTACTGAGGCAGAAAATGACGTGCGCAGTACGGGTTCGTTGCGCTGAAGAGCGCGGAATTGACGCATGGAAGCGTGTATTTGAGGAGTTCTTCGATTTCAGATTTAGAGGAACGCGTTTTTCGAAGACGATCGATGGGTCCAAACTGAATTTTGTCAACGAGAACGAAATGTTGATTGCATTCTTTCAACGCCTGAAAGGTCAACATTCCGGCGCTCGTTTCGATGCGGTACGACCACTCTCCAACGACGCATTCTACGTGAAGCTGAACGAGATGGCGATTCCTGGTGTGCTCTGCCAGCGCTGCTTTCCAAAGGGAGAATTTGTGATTAGTAGAGAAGAATGTTCTGAGGTTGGAGAGGTCATTCAATAGACCGCAGAGAGAGTAGCAGAACGCGTAGGGCACGGCGTCCATCGATCCGTCCACAAATGAGGCGCGAAATTCGATTACTCTGACGATTTTGAAGTTTTCACACTTGGAGAAAGACCAGAAATGCACTTCTGTGCAGGACCAAAACAATAGTTTGACCGAAAACTGGGATTGGTCAATGCTAGATTTGCATTGTTTGCTGTTTCAGGATTATCCGAATCCGATGAATACCCAAAAGCCATCATTTAAAGGCGATGTTGGATGGGCAGTTTGGAGCCGATTGGCGACTTGTGACCTGATTTCTACAGATTTTGAGTGTTTATAATCATGAGCTTGTGATCTGTTTGTCGGCCGGATCTATTGAAGCGATCGATTAAGCAAATGCTTTGAATTAGTCAAGAGATACCAAGGCTCACCTCAGGTTATCAAGGTATTGAAATAGCCTTGAATTTGAGGGTTCTTCGGAGGATGCTGCTCAGCATCCGCTCCGCTCGCTTGAAGTCGATTGATATTTGCTAGAGATGCTAGAGACGCTGTCAGTAATCGGACGAGTTGCTGGTCGACATAGATCTCAATCACTTGCAGCGAGTAGCAGCTGCTCAGATACAAATGTTTAATCAAGTGGAAAAGCCTTCAGAGCGCATATTTCTACAATTATGTCGACAAGAGTCAAAGTCATGATGTGGCGGGTTCTTCATTTAACCAACAAATAATAGAAACAAAAGAAAACAGTCTTGTCTTATTGATCGCGTTCAAAGATGACTTCCGAGAAAACGTCCGTAGGCAATCGTCGAAGGCGCAAAGGTGACCTTGACTCCATCGACTCTTCGCCACACGAAACGATCGTGTGACCATTGCTGCATGCTCTTCTTAAAATCAACCAACCGCTCGCACAGAGAAATCGAATTTTGCCTTCAAGTAGCTGCGTTCTTCGGTGACCGGTTTTTCGAAGAGCTTCTCGAAGAACTCCACTTTGATTTTCTCGTTCAAATCAATTTGGACATTGATGTAGGACTTGTTCAAGAGGTATTCTTCGACTGCTTCGTGGAGTTTTGATTGGCGATCCTGTGAGAACAGAGCGACTCTTTTCACGGTATCCGATCTGGAGGTGATGCGCAACAAAGTCTTCCACAGTGCTACTCAGCTGATCATCTCCGCGTAGACTCAGATACAGTCAGATCGCAAAATGTCGAGTTTTTGAAGAGCGAAAGCAGCTCGTGCAGCTGGTAGTCGCGATCTATACTGGCAAGGTTTAGTGTGAAATCGGCCATGTAAACGAAGGGAAGCGCATAGTGCACAACTTCTGAAATTTCAGGGGAGGAATGCGGTGAAAAGCGACGTGCACGTAGTAGACGCGAAAATTGATTTGCTGCAGTTCTTCGAAGGGAATATTCCGTCTGTCCTTTTCCCTGAATGATGCATTTCCCGCCAGCCTCAATTCTTCAGAACGCAGTCAACGCGGTTCTTCGCGGCTCGGGCAGCAGCCGCATTCCATGTCGGGTTTTCGAAAGCGTCATACAGAGTCAAAGGATCCTTCAGAGAGGCGGCGACGGAGAAACAGAACTCGTACGGCACGTACTCCATTGTGGTGGCTGCAGAATATGAAGCTTTAAATGCCGTTAGAACAATGCATAGCTCGTTAGCTCGTTAACACATTATCGCATAGCGCATAGCGCAGACTCTCAAGCGCTATACAAACACAAACAAAACAAAACGCTCTGAAAGCTCCGAATTGCTCCACAGAGGCTCAACCAGAATCGTTCACCTTCGTCAGCGAAGCGTCTTGACGTGTGCTATCGTGGCTGGAAGACGTCATCGGCGCTGGGCGATAGATCGTGGCGGTCAGGAGCGTGCGAGACGGTGCATAGATATCGATTACATCACATTGGGTTGACTCATCGGTGCTCAGGAGATAAGATCAAACAGAAAACAGATGATTGTGAAACCTTTGCAATGCGCTATTGTCGTTCCGCATTCGAACTTAACAAGCACCGATAAATGTCGCACGTTCGGATGCCTGTCTTTTCTAACGGCGAATCTCACATTTCTCCGATTTCTCTTTTTGTGAAGAACAGAACGTCACTTTGGTCTGCTTGCTATTTCAGCTCTTCTTGCCAAGTTTGACATGAATTGGATGCTTCCTGGTCGAGAATAGTCGTGGATATAAGCTACAAAGATGGTGAAAACTGGGCAAAGTTACCCTCAATCTTCATTTGGGGATATTTTGGAAATCACAAAGTTTACCGCTCCTTGTGCGAATCTAGCGGATTTGTGTGTTTACTGTAGTCGGCTGACGGGAGACGTCGTCTCCAGGATTCTCTCATTCTACAAGAATTCTCCATTTAAGAACATTGAAACGACAGCGCTTGGAAGGTCGTTTGAAGAGTTCATTGAATCTCAGCTCTCATTGAAGCGCTTGGAGAAACTCCTTCTCACAGGGCAAGGTTGGTCCCAAGAATTCCATTCCCAAATCGAGAATTACGCGCTCTCCAACCCTTTCCTTCCTTTCGATTGGGGGAACTCGAGTTCAGCAAGGAGTTCTTTGTGCGCATGCTCAAGGAAGCTGTTGTGGTCGACAATCCCTATTTGTAGCGCGTTTCCTTTTTCATTCGTGAGGTTTCATTGAATCTCAGCTCTCATTGAAGCTTGGAGAAACTTCTCAACTTCAGAAACTTCACCGATTGTCAAGAGGCTATTGAGTACTTCCGTCATTTGAATGTTTATGTCTCGTCAAAACACCACTATTGTATCCAAACATAGCCAGCTGTGATTCTAGATCGAACAATTTGCTAAGCATGCTTCAGAAATTAAGCGGCAGCTAGCGATACCAGACAGCATGCTGTCAACGGTATTAACTGAGCTAAAATAAAGCAAGTTGTGATAGGGGTATTTCTACGTGTAAGACAATACATTAAACCAACAAAAAACGTCTCATTAATTGCGTTCAAAAATGAGTTCCGATAAACCGCCTGTATATTTCGTTGGAGGCGCAAAGGTGACCTTGACTCCATCGGCTCTTCGCCACACGAAACGTTCGTGTGACCATTGCTGCAAGTCTTTCTTAAAGTCAACCAACCGCTCCACAGGAAAATCAAATTTTGCCTCCACGTAGCTGTGTTCTTCAGTGACCGGTTTTTCGAAGAGCTGCTCGAATATCTTCATTCTGATTTTCACGTGTAAATCGATTCGGACATTGATATAGGACTTGTTCAAGAGATACACTTCAACTGCTTCGTGGAGCTTGACTTGGCGATCTTTGGAGAATAGAGCGACTTTTTCAGAGAATCCGATTGAGGAGGCGCTGAACGAAATCTTTCACAGTGCTACTCAGCTGATCATCTCCGCTTAGACTCAGATACAGTCAGATCGCAAAATCTTGAGTTTTTGAAGAGCGAAAGCAGTTCGTGCAGCTGGTAGTTGCGATCTATATGGGCAAGATTCAGTGTGAAATCGGCCATGTGAACATAGGGGATCGTATAATGTACCGCTTCTGGAATTTTGGGAGAGGAATGCGGTGAAGAAGCGACGTGCACGTAGTAGACGCGCAGATTCTTCTTCTCCATTTCCTGCAGCTCTTCGAAGGGAATATTCCGTCTGTCTTTTCCCTGAATGATGCATTTCCCGCCGGCCTCAATTCTCAGAACGCAGTCAACGCGGTTCTTCGCGGCTAGGTTAATCGCTGTGTTCCAGATTTTGTTTGAGAAAACACCATTGAGAATCAAAGGATCCGTCAGAGAGGCGGCGATGGAGAAGCAGAACTCGTACGGCATGAATTCCATTGCGGCGGCTGCAAGAGTGGCGGCATAATGAAGCTTTAAATGCCGTTAAAGCAATGCCAAAGCTCGTCAACACATATCGCATAGCCATTATGAGTTGGCATTTCATTTAGAATTGAAATTACTAGCGTCTCATTTTCATGTAATCGTCCGTGCTTTGACCGGCCAAGAAGTCCAAATCATAGCTTTTATGCGTTTACTCTAGAACAGCCGGATAAGAAGGCAATATTGACGCGTACTCTTCGTTCTTTTAAGCTAAGATCACTTGTCACAGCTCATTCATCCTGTATTCACGCTGTTTACGTGTACTATTTGTTTGCGTTAACTTTTATCCATGAGGTATAAAGTATCTCCGGCATTTGAATGTTTGCGTGCTCAGCAAAAGGTTCTTTGCACTTGATTTTGGTGACAGATCACGACATCATGATGATGTCCTGCGATTAGAATAAGGAACGGTCTGCGGTCACTCGAAAGTGAATGACCTGACTTAATAGCAAAAGCCAAGTCTTAAAGATTCAAGTCAAGTCAAGTTCTTTATTTTCCTTTCGATCGTAACTGCCGCCTTATGCTGACCGTTTGTGTAATCTTTTGGAGTTTATTTTCACGAAATACGACGAAAGGACGTTACGGCATAATCAGCGACCGTTTATGACTACAATTCTGATTTTTTGGTTTTTTCAGTGTCCCTTGGCGTTGGGACTTTTGATTTTGGCCCTGGACGCGAAAACTAACGAACGTAAGCTATGAAAAATCAGTTTATTGACCATATAAACGTTGTATCGGTCACTCGCCCGCCGTAGCGGTGAGATTATGAGCTCCTTGACTTCCCTGCGGCTGATCGACTCGGTGATTTCTCCACTTGCTCTGGATCATGTTGCGCACTTCTTTGTTGAACACAATCACTATTATCCTAGAATTGAATTTTTAGGTCTTTTTTCTGGCTTTCATAACATACCCGTCCAAGGTGGGGACCAAAACCCAAACGAGCGTCGTTGTCGCGAACAGATACCAACTGTTTTCCAGGTTCAAATTAACCAAGAAGAAGAAGAACACGAGACTGCTCAGCAGTACAGAGCTCTGCGCGCATGCCTGAACGACCACACGCGTTGATTACTGCGTCTAAGAACTACAGTACCTGGAAGAAGAACCGCACCTCCCTCGGCCGAATTTCGCTGGTGTTCCTGCGGAGCCCTTTGAGTTTCAGAAATCGCAGGAAAGAAGTCGCGTCGAGAATCCCAATCAGACCGACTACCGTAATCGAGACAACACAGTCGGTGTAGTGTTTGGTTATCTCACCGCAGAGACCTTCGCCGTAGTCGTAGGTGAAGCTGATTGGATCGAAAATCATCGAACATGTCGCTAAAATGCATAATGCGAACCTGTCACCTCTCGCGTATTAAATTAATGAACTCACGTATGAAATACGGTAGTGACTGAACTGTCGCGATGCTCCAAATAATAACCACGATGATCTTCGTCACAATAGGTCTCCCAAAGAATCTATTGTATGTGATGGGGAAGCTGATTACGGTAGCGCGGTTGATCGCGGCGAAGAGATGCGTGAAGAGCGATCCCTCCCAGAAGAAGATGAGCAGCTGGCCGGATCGGCGTCCCAGATAGGTCGCGTGCCATGAGGGATGACTGCAAGCTGAGCATGAGACTGACTGGGTTACGGTAGCCACACTTACACGAAGGTGATTCCACTTGAGAGAACCACAAACGTCGCGCTCATTCCGATGTTCGCGATGACTTGGGAGAAACAGAGATTTCCGAAAGCGTATCCGAAAGCGGCCGACCGACGGACAGCTGCGCCGACTACGGTATTTATGACCAGAGCGCCTGTTCCGACCTGTAAATGACAGAGATGGAACTTGTGAAGAAGGTGATGCTTACGATCATGACAATCAACGCTGCTGCAGTGGAGCTGAATTCGAACATTGTTGAATAAGGTGAATGAATAGGGTACGGTAGTCCAAATGACAGCTAGCAACACAACTGATTGAAGCTGTGTTGACGGTTGGCTCTTAAATAGTCACATTGTGCGTAAGACCTGGCAT